>JAXDDW010000002.1:14905000-14970000 GCA_034670385.1 Hoplostethus mediterraneus
AGCTCCAAATTTACCGGTTTAAGTCGTAATTGCAGAAACCCTCAAATAATTACGCAGCTAATTGGGAATATTTGTGACAGATACAACAAATTCTCCCCACAAATTACATTTCATTGGAGGAACCACCGCGCCCCAGTGAAACTCTATCGAGGTCTAATTTCTCTTACATAATGAAAGGAATTGAAAGCTTGTTATCACATTTGAGCAATACGAAGCTTTGTAATGTGGAATGATCAAATAAATTAAGCTGAACTTCATACATATTTCTCTAATCCCTTTCAAAGGCACTTTATTTGTATAGGAAATAACTCCGAGTCGTTCTAATATGAGTCATAAAAGGCAGTCAGAGCGAAGGGAAGCTCAAGAGGAAGATTGTATAGGACGTTGGCGTTTCCAGAGTCCTAAAGTAAAGACTACGGCGGTGGAAAGTCATGCAGTCACCTTCGAAACTTCAGCGGCCTACAGGTTGGCGATTTACTAAAGCTTACTGCGTCCGTACCTCTTGTTTGTCTTGTGTTGTCTGCCTGTCTCGGTTGTATCATTTCCTCATAGGTTACCCTCTCCAAGGTCATCAGGCCATCTCTGGACACACACACACACACATACACAGACACACACATATACACACACACACACACACACACATACACAGACACACACATACACACACACACGCACACACACACACACACACACACACGGTCCATAAACGCCTAGCTCTGAAATGGACCTAGTCTATGTAAACAGGCAGTGCGCCGGCGGAGCGTAACTGCGCCTATTTGTCAGAAATCCTCATAAATACGACCATCTCTCTGTCTCACTCGATATTTTACAAATGGGGTGCAACGATAAAGAGAAAACCATGCTTAAATGTTTATTTTTCTCAATTGATTGTTTTAGATAGACTGTTCAAAATGAATAAGATTTTTTTTAAAAAGCCAATTGTAATATTTTTTTTAAAATATATTTGTAATTTACTCATAATAGCCCGTAGGTTTTATATTAATAGTTAAAATATTATTATTATTTCAAACTACTATCTCAATTCAGAAAATTCATTCATTGTATTCTATTTTTTAAGAGCTCCAGTTCATTTGAAGATGTTTATTTTATCAGACTTTTTTGTATTTTTATTTTTGGAAGATTTAACACAATTTCACATTTTCACAATTCCTTATGAGTTCATATTTCTCATTGTTATAGACATTTTATTTTAAAAATTATTACAATTACATAAGAAATAATTCCAAACCGTGATATATCCTTTTTGACCAAAACAAATCAGTACCTAAAGTTCATCACTCCTATTGCTAAAATATAAAGGATCCAGTTTGTGACAGTATAATGATTTTGTCAGCCAATGATTTTAGGTGCCTACTATCTTTTAAAAGTGCTATAATTTGTTTCAGGTTTGTGCTATCAATCATTTTGTTAGAGCAGTTGTCACTTTTTCCGAGTGGTTGATATCTGTTATACCCTGTTATAATAAAAATACCTATAGGCGTCCTTACGTTTGAAATATATGCTATGATCATATAGTATTTGCATTATTTATACTTGACAAAAAAAGTAGTTTGTGTGCAAGCGTGTGTGTGTGTGTGTGTGTGTGTGTGTGTGTGTGTGTGTGTGTGTGTGTGTGTGTGTGTGTGTGTGTGTGTGTGTGTGTGTGTGTGAGTGTTTGTATTGTTCACAAAATCCAGGTGTGATTGATGAAAGGACAAAGTGGTAGCACCGGGGACAGGAAGTGGACCCGGGGAAGACTGAGGTGTGCTCTGTTTCTGTCACAAGGAAACCCAATCCATCCCTGGTGCCCCACCCCCCCCGCACCCCCCGCACCCCCCGCACGCGCCCCCCATTCCCACAGCACCCCAGTCTATTTCAGTCTGTTTGTATGAGTAATCAGTTGACCTCTCTCCCTCTCTCTATCTCTCCCTCTCTCTCTTTCACACCCCCCCCCCCACCACCACCACCACCACCACCACCACCATGCACACACACGTCAGTCAGTCCCGTTTATGCTGTGATTTTCTGGACACGACCGTCACTGACACCGGATAGATGAGGCTAATCTCAGCCAGAGGCAGACTGTCAGACAGCTTTGCTGAGGCTATGGGTATAAAATGGCGCTCGGATGCCCTGCGCTGTTTTCTCCCTCTGCCACGCTCTTTCTTTCTATTACGCATACACATATATTTGTGCATGTACGTGTACGCACACACATCACTTGTAAAATGTATCTGCAAGTGCGCATGCAGTTGCGATTGTGTGTATGTGAGACCAATGCGTTTGTACGTGCATGCTTGGGTGTGTGTGTGTGTGTGTGTGTGTGTGTGTGTGTGTGTGTGTGTGTGTGTGTGTGTGTGTGTGTGTCAATTCTAATGCCCTGTTAATTGCCTGACAGTGTTCCCGCACACACCTCTACTAATGTTCCGCTTGCTATTCAGTCAGCGGCCTGCTTCCGTCTCTCCTCCTGCTTCTCCCTTCGGTACGGACTGTTCTGTTACAATAGTTGTAGTTGCCTTATTCATTAATTAGCTTACCTCACCTGAATTGTGATCAATTTCTCGCAAAATTGAATTCCAATAATTGTGGGGATCTAGAATTAAAGGAGTTTAAAAGATATACCCTATCATTGATTAGATGCCCCACCCTCTGGTATCTTATCTCAAGTCTGGGCCAACAGCAGCACTGTCGGCCTGCATTTCAGTCTCCTCAGTGTGTGTGTGTGTGTGTGTGTGTGTGTGTGTGTGTGTGTGTGTGTGTGTGTGTGTGTGTGTGTGTGTGTGTGTGTGTGTGTGTTTTTTTAAGGGACCCTCACAGTCGCTGTCCAGGGTGCTGGAATAGTCAGTACGGTTCCAGGATCCCGTTTATGACAGTTGCTTCGCACCTTCCCGGGTTGTCTTGTTTTTACATTAGAAAACCCCAAAGTCGTCTAGTTTTCTTTAATCACGACAATTAGACGCAATATTTTCACCAGACCCTGACAGACGTTACTTGTAAGTCTCTTTTCTCTCCGAGCGTGCCGCCACTCTCATTACACGCGCTGATTAAAGCATAGATTAACCAGCAGTGGCCCTGTGCGCTCCTCACCAGCAGCTCGTTCAATATCAATTAGAGGCTGCGCCAAAAGCAGCATGTCCACCGGTGGCCCTCTCCTTCGTCTCCTGCTTCCAGCCTCCTCATACTGCTGGCAATTCACTGGTTTAAAGAAATAATAAATAAAAAGGACCGGGAAGGCTTGGGGGTTGGGGTAGCAATCATCAACCGTGAGGGAGAAATGAGAAAGGACAGCTTAGGCAATGTTCATCAGATGGTGCTTCAGCTAAGCCGTATAATATAGAATTTAAACCTATACAACAACAGATCTAGGCGATATTTTTTGGAGCATGCCATGACTCGCACACCGCAGAGTTTCAGATCAAGAGGCGAAATAAAGGAAAAGTCACTTAGGCCTATTAGTCAAGCCAGTATAGCCTACCTCTGTGGAGTTCATTTTTGGAAATAATGAATAGTATGTGGATAGAGAATGAAAAGCCTTTCAACCCAGTATTAGCAGGTCGTTCCGGCTTAGAGAGAATTAATTCACATTTCTCCTCTTCTCTGACCTGCTTGCCTTGGTAGAAATGAGGCTAATAGTGGCTGATTTCATTTATTGACCAAATTAGTGAAGATATTTCTGTCTAACCATATCGATTCCATATCTCCAGCACTCATCCACTTCTATATTTTACAGGAATGAAAATTAGTTTGTTCTGTAAATAATAAAGTCAATTAACTGTTTAAGCATTTGTAGTTTCCTCTGCATTTCTTTATTTTGCAGCTCTGGAGACAATTAGGTTGTCTGTCAGGCAATATGACAAACTATATGAGTGTCTGTGTTGCTTACAAAGTTAATAGCTATAATGGCCTGTCATTGTCTTAATAATGTAATATAATTTGTCAATACTATAGATAGATTACATTTGTTGTGAACACATGGTGAACACTGGCAAATAATGGTTAGCTTGCTCTGTTCACTGTAAAAGCAAAAAATAAAGTGCATTAGTAAATCACATTTATTTTAAAATGTCCCTCAAATGTTATATTGCATTTTGATTGGTAATTGAACAGTATTTATATCTATATTATATTTCAGTCTGTAGCATTGCATTCCTATTAAAGCTATTTAAGATTGGGATCCTTAGGGTCAATGTATGAAATCTTCAAGACTGTCATGCAACAGCAGATGCCCTGATTGTTTTTTTATAGAGAAAAGCTCCGATGTCCCACACCTATTTATTCCCTATAACAATGTGATGAATGCAGTGTTGCTCCGCCTGCACAACCTTCAGTATTCACTAACAGACAACCTGTCCAATTAAAAGTGGCCATCGATTATAGATAGCTGCCTGCTGGCATATGAGGGAGACAATGTTGGATGCTATGCCACTGCCAATACAGGCCACAGTTAGCCATGCACTAACCAGAGCTGACACCAGCATATTAGATCTAGACTGGGTTAATTCACCTGCAGTTGGCCCCTGTGTTGGCTCTATAGCGCCGTGGTTTACCTGCCCAGTCTAAATGCTGATCATTAAGTTGCTTCCAACAGCCATGATTGGTGTAAAGTGGCTCATATCATTGATTAAAAAGGAAGACTGATTATGCAGTTGTTTTAGCTCCTTCCTTTCTGATAGTGGTCAGGCTGTAGGGCAAATGTAAGTCGTATTCATTCAGCACTTTCTGGTTTGGATCAAATCAATTTTCTTCACTAAACAGTACTGAATACCCTCACAAGGCTGCCATGTTTATCTGGTTCACATTTAATGGCATTTTTATCTGGTTCACATTTAATGGCATTTTGTAATTTTGGTTTATTTTCTTAATGTGTTTTTAGATTACATGAAAGTGCATTTGTCACACACACCTTTCTGTTGCAATTCACTACAAAATTTCGGTTTTAGTTAATAGTGTGATAAAATGACAGCACTAATTTGGTTATCTCTAGGTCTGTGTGGAAATAGGACCGTAGCTCATAGTTATCCCTTGTTATTGTGTGTGAAAGCTTCTGAACCTAATTCCAATTTTTTCCCCCTCCTATTTTCCAGCAAGCTGCTTTTCCATTAACTTTGGGAAAACACGGTGGCAGGTTCATTTAAAAAAGCCCGTGCTCCACCCTTCCTATAAGCGCCTCAGCTCGGGAAAATAAGAAATTAAGAGCAGGGCCCATTTCATCATCAGCCTGTCTTCTAGTCAGGAGTCTCCCCAAACACTGAGACAGCATCCTCCAATAGAGCTCCAGGGGGGGGGGGCGGGGCAGGGGAGCTTACCTTAGCATATGTTAACTATTACAAGATGCCTTGATGGAACACAACGAAATGACTGGTAATTGACATAAAATATGACAAAGTGTTTCAGCCTTTCTGAGGAAAGCGTCGCGTATTACGGCGTATCAGCTCCGTAATGTGACTGATTAATGAAAGATCGGCCTCGCACTCACTCAGCTGATTCTGTGAAAAATGAGTTTTGTGTTGTCATTCCGACAAGCCGGCAACCACGGCCGGAAAAGACTATTAGCCGGAATCATTATCAATAGCCATATTTTCAAACTCTATTATGGCAATCAGGCTAGAATTTATTCAATAGATTTAGTTCATTTGGTTGTAATTGATAAATAATCAAAATTTATCAATGTACTTGCACACATTTCACTAACAATCAGGGAAAACTGCCCCATTTACCAGCTGACTTGGTCCAAATTAGAGCTAAATTGATGATCAATTAATCTTGGGAGGGGTAGTGCTGTGTTTAGCAGAGAAGCCGCAGAAATGTGGTGGAGTGGATGGAGGAGAGGGAGGAGAGAGAGGGAGGGGACAAAGAGAAGATGATAAAGAGAATGGATGGATGGGAAAGTACGGGATTTGTGAAGTGAGAGAGTAGCTGGACTGGCTGGGTGATTAACGTGCCGAAACACTGGAAGCTTGTGAACCGGCGTCAACAGAGAAATACAACAGGAGAAGTGTGTGTGTGTGTGTGTGTGTGTGTGTGTGTGTGTGTGTGTATGTGTGTGTGTGTGTGTGTGTGTGTGTGTGTGTGTGTGTGTGTGTGTGTGTGCGTGTGCGCGTGTGTGTGCGTGGTCTCTCATTTTATTTCATAGATCTCCCAGAATGGTCCTATATCATCACAGAATCAACGAGTGTTCCCTTTTTCTGGGGGTCTGTGCATGGGTGCGTGTGCGCGCGTGCGTCTATATATGTGTCTGCGTAAAGGAGTCACACACTTGAAGTATCAGGTAGATCAAGTTCGGCAAGTTAGAGTGAGCAAGGTCAAATAGACTGATCCCATTTATTCTTTAATTTGCTGAGGCATTAAATTGCACGATGTGGCTTTGCTGCAGTTTGATAATTACCAGCACATGTTTCTAATTTCAGGCTACTCAGAGACACTACTGACCCAAGTCCTCCCCTTTATCTGGTATCTTAAGTGCACAGTGTGTGTCTCTTTTTTACCGTTTACTATTATTAAAGCCTAAATAAATATGTATCTATCTTTAATCACCTGCATTCTGACAGAGCTCCTCTGGTATTCCAAACAAATGTGTTGTTATGTGATGTTTCATAGGTGATTGTATATTTCTTAGCGCTTTCAGTGTGACAGCCAGCTAAAGGAGGTATATGTTGCATGCCCTAAGAATTTGAAAATCAAATATTGTATGAAATAGCTCAGATCGTAGATGGTGTTTACTATTTGTGTGGTTGAAAAATGGTGAAAGTGGGGTTGGTTTCAGGCTGGCATGTACCACTATGATAGCAGTGTGGGAATGGGCTAGTGCAGTGTGTCTAAGGCTCTCTGGCACCTGTAATGTAAGACACTCATTACCTTCAATGATGCATTACAGCTCCCTAATGATGGAGCCACAGTAATGGACCTAAGTAATGACCAGGCTTAAGAAAGAACATATTCTAATAGCTGGAGCAGAACTGGAGGGAAAGTCAAGGTGTCAGGGAGGAGAAGGAATTAGATCTGCGGGCAGCTGGAGTGGCCTAAATGGGTGAGGTCAGACTCTAAATACAATACAGTATATGCTCAATACTCCCACCTCACTAGCTAAATATTTTCCTTCGGTTTTGAATATAATTAAATTGGATAGAATCAATCAAAGAAAATCTGAATCTTCATACATAAAGTTTCAATTCACACACAAAAGAGCAAATTCAAGCTGTGTTGCTTTGCACTGAGAGGGGTCATCAGTAGTGATGAATTATTAAAAAAAACATGGTCGGGGGCGTAAGTAGACAGAATCAAACTTTATTCAGAATTGTGTCACAGACTTCAGAATATATATTAGCATCCAATAAACTATCAAACAGGTTTTTATAGAATATATAACATGTTATATAGTCTTATAAAGGCTTTAACTCATGTCTATTCCCACAGTTTGTTGTGCTAAAAGTGTATTAGTATTGTGTTGAGTATTTCAGAAACTCACATGAAGGAGCATGAGTATAAATACTAATCCATTTAATGACAAAAAAAAAACAATATTTCATTATCATCATCTTCATCTTGCTTCAAGTTTGGGGAGTACTTGGGTTTGAATTCCTTGTGGTATTTTAGGGTGTCAGGGTGGCTTCACATATTGGATGGCATTGACGTCCAGCTCCTGGGATTGCAGAAGTAAAATATATGATCACTATCCTGCTAGTGCATGTTTGTTTATTGTTTAAATATATGTTTCATTTCAGGCTAGCAGGGTCAGCAGTCCTGTTAGCCTGTTGTTGAGATCATATTGAGTAGCAGAAGAATTAGAAGTTACTGGGTGTAATAATGTGAATTATGTATAACCCTCGTCCCAAGGTGTAGGTGGTTATATTTCTGATCAGAAAGTGGGTGTTGAAGGAGGTGGTGCACTTACTGTCACATATAACCCCAATGACATACCTGTTTTCTTTTACCTTTTCCATAGGCTAAATAGGAGCTCACCTAAAATAACACATGGGGCAGATACATCAGATCCTGGTGAATGTATCATTTCTAATACTAGTTAGAGTTTTGATAGGCCTGCCTTTCGGGATAGCCATCAATAAAAAATGTTAAAATGTCCTGCTTTCATTGTGTATATGTACCCTTTTTAACCTGAGTTTGTTCACTCTGGAGGGCTTTCCGTCAAATGCAAATCATAGAGCCATGTATGTTCCTAAATATGCAAAACAGAGATCAACAGATACAGTAAGACAGCATTGCTCCTGTTAACCACAATCACCCAGACATTGAACAAGACCATTTTTGATAATGTCCCACCTTATAACTTTCATTGCTGTTTTAATAGTCCCCAAACCACACACACACACACACACACACACACACACACACACACACACACACCTACACACACACACACACACACACACACACACACACACACACACACACACACACACACACACACACACACACACACGCCACCATTACCACCACCTTCTCCGTGATACACACGTATTCTTTCTCATTAAGGAAATCGCTCTTCTTTGCTGATTATTTTATTTGAAGCCATGATTACAGCTCTGTGCACCCGATCACGCAGTAATGGAGACCAGGCGGAGGGCAGCGGGCCTAATTGGGGCATGAGATGCGCAGGGCGGTGCAGCCAGGACGGGTGGCCGAAGAGGGACGCTTCTAATAGGTTTGCCTGTCTATGGCTCTCCGCTCTCGCGCCTCTCTCCGTCTCTCGGGCTCGAATGCAACACACTTATTAGTCTGCTTCTTATTCCTCCGACTGTCATCAAATCACCTGCACGAAATCACAATGTAATTTGTTTAACTGCCGTTTCTGCAGATGGAAGATCGATTTTCCCTTTAGATTTCTATAATTGAGTGAATACAGATGCCTACGGGGCGTTAGCCTTAAAATAGAATAGAAAAGAAAACAAAGAAATAGAATAGCCTGTAGTTACCAGTGCACACATGCACATGGCATATCGTCCAGTCTTTCCTTTACAATCTGGGCTGTAGCGTAAAGGTTTTTATCCTTAACACTGTTATTGTGCTGTTGTGTTATTCTGTAGTACCCTCCTTACCTATTCAGCAAGGCCCATATGAGCAATGGATTTAACGCAGTTTGATTGCTAAAAAACCGCGGAGAGGGAGGACACGGGATTCTTGATCTTTGAAATTGCTCTACAAAATTGCATTTGTTTTTGGTGTGCTTCCATTAAAAGTGTCTCCTCGCGTGTAAACAGCCGTTCCGCACTCAGATGCGCCGCATTAACCCGGGAGGATTGTATGTGAGTGTGTTTTTACTGGGGAAGATTGATGTGGTCCAGTTAGGGAGGCTGAGTGAGACATAGACCCATTTCAAGTAGGTTCCTCTTATTATAGCAATAAGTTACAGCCTGGAAAATCGGACAGCTGAGGGGCTATCTTCCATCCTGGATATTTTCACAGGAACAAACCACAATATCAATATTATAACGTAGGCCTAATTAACGTAGAATAGCCAAAAGTTTAGTACAATACGCTTTGGTGTAGATAAAATAATAATGCATGATGCATGATTGCATGATATTATGTTTTTTTTTACATGTAGGCTACATCTACATCTGCACGATATCTATATTATATTTACAAAAAGTTTTTAGAGTGATGTTTTTTTAGTTAGCATGACTACTACTGCCATAATAAGAATTCTAAGAATTATTATTATTATAGTAGATAGATAGATTTTTGATTGTAACCTAGTCGTTATTGTTGACTAAACTGACCCATTTATCAAAAAAGGTTCGACCTTACACTGAACATATCATTAATCTATTTTAGATTATTATTATTATTATTATTATTATTATTATTATTATTATTATTATTATTATTATTACTAGCAGTAGTAGTAGTAATAATAGTAGTAGTATTAATGTATTATTGTTGTTATTATTGTTGTTGTTTTTATTATTGAATTGTTTTGCTTGTTTAACTTTGGCTACAGAAGCATACCCTAATTCATAAAAATAAATTTTAAAATAAAATAAAACATATTACATGGCTCGTTTAGCTTGGTAAGATACTAAACTGACCATTGGTCTTGAAAATTACTCTGAATTTGATTGATATGAATTTATATAGTAAATAATTTATTATTTACATATTTATATCATAAATAATTCATTTTCTGTTTCTATGGTGGCACAATTTGTGTACAAAGATTGTTTCAACACAAATTACAGGCATCGTTGGCTTATGAGTTGAGCCGATTTCCACAATTTTTAATTATTTTTCATTTAGAATTTGAATTATATTTTGAGTTATATATGAGCTGCCGTCACTAGGCCTACACTAATTAGAAAACAAGCAACGTCCAAAGCATACAGACCGTCTCTCCTGGCTCAAGCCCTTCACAAACGCAGGGTTGGCCCTCTAACTCCCAACACAGTCCCTCTTGGTCTGTGTCAAGCGAATCGAGGCTCTGCTGTTATTGCTTCTCCTGAACCTCTGGTCACAGATTTCCACATATCAGTGGACCATGCACTAGTCCATTGCCTTAAGTTTTCACGCTGTGCCAAGTATAGGCTACTTCCCTGCATCCCGGCAGATTGCTGTTGAGGAGCATAAAAGATGAGCTGCATCCATGTGCTGCAGGAGGAGAGAGAGGAGTCCTCGCTCGGACGCCTCCTTTGTGCGGCTGCAAAGAAACCATTTAGTCCCAGGCGGTGGTCTATTCACAAGGCTCACCCTGACATCTGCCAAAGCCCCCTCTCTAACCAATACTGTCTGGAGAAGTGTGTAGCGCAGATCAATGGCTGTCCTGTTAATTGTATAATAGCCCTACTTATGGACTACTGCTAAAGGGGCCAAATCATTTAGGGTCTACCACGTCTGATTTTGTTTGAACCAAACAGGCCTAAATACCTTTAATTGCACCTGTGTTGATGAAAAGTCGATGGGAGTTAAAGCAGCCGATCACTAACAGAGCTTAAATCCATCTGTACTCGTTTATTTATTTATTTCCTCGATTTGTCTCCACAAATCACCTGCCATGGGAGAAAGGGAGCGATATTCGTTTTGTTTGTGATCCAAGGACGGGAGGGAAGTGGGGGCTCAGAGGTGTTGCCTTCTCCCCTGCAGAATGAGGGAGGCCTGGCCAAGGCGCCTCATCTCCTAATATCATATTCCCTACATCCCTTCTTTTATCAGAACAGTCGACCCTGTAATCTATAGGCATCCACTCAGATGTTCCCTCAGTAATGAAAGACGTTCATAGTTATAATTACACACAAAGTAATGATCTTGAAAATTGTTTTGGATCATAGGAATTTTGATGTTAATTTGTCCCTCTCTTCCTGAAGGAAGGTGATTGCCAGTGGACCTGTTTGTAAATGAGTATCGGCTAATTGACATACTCCACTGATTTGAAAAATAAGACTTTGATAGCCTTCTTTTAGGATAATCATTTAATGGCAACAAATTTCACATAAGTCTTTCAGCGAAATGATACGCCTGTAGGCTACATGTTCTAGTTTAGCTATCTTATGTATATCTATCTACAAACGTCCTGTCATGGCATGTATGAGATTAAACAAACACATTAAGATGTTTAACGTGGAATAATTTGAGCATGAAAAGCTAATAAATCAGAGGATGGAATGGCAGAAGACAGAATTGAATTGTAGTGCTTCGTGCGTCTGCGCGCGTTTGTGTGTGTGTGTGTGTGTGTGTGTGTGTGTGTGTGTGTGTGTGTGTGTGTGTGTGTGTGTGTGTGTGTGTGTGTGTGTGTGTGTGTGTGTACGTGTGTGTGTGGAGGGGGGGAGTCACGTCGCTGACATTTCCAAGGTCCGATTCTGATTGGTTCTTATTTGAGGAAGCTCATGGGTTCTTTCAACTAATAAGCGCCTCCCCATCGCTCTAAAGGACATTATAATGCAAGGGACCTCCTTTTTTAACCACAAACCGAATTTTCGTTCATTTAGACGATATATACTTTTTAAATTGCCCGAAAGTTGTAGGGTTTTTTTGGAACGCATCTCACCCTGGAGCGGTACGCGATGCTCTCTCACGCCGACCTCCTGGACGCTCGGCTCGGTGAGTTATCATCGCTAAACTCCGGCCCTAAACTCCACTGTAAGACGGCAACTTCTCGTTTAACCTTGTGTAGTGATATACAGAGTGTCTTACTTAACAAATTATGTCGATAACTAAGTGGTTTATCGTTGGTCAAAGCAAATCTTTATAGTCATTTAGCAGAAATGTGAAATGATCTGTCTGTAAAAAGGATTAGGCTATATTTATGGAAAAGATAATCGAGCTATTGAGACGTCTATAACATTTGTTGTATTTTTGAAATTAATTTGGCTGTTTAAACAAGCAAAATTGTTTAATATAACCCTTATTCAAACATATTACGCTTTACGATGTGCCTTCTGCTCACTCGAAGCCTATCTCCTTTTCCTCAGGGATGAAGGATGCTGCAGAGTTACTCGGACATCGAGAGGCTCTCAAGTGCCGGCTGGGTGGCGGGGTGCCGGATCAGGGGCATCCGGGTGACATGGCCCCTGGTCCAGACTCTGTAGAAGGGACCACTCTTCTGCCCGGTGAAGACATCGCGACTGTAGGATCCAACTCCACCGGTATGCCGGTGAACGGGAAAGAGCAGGAGAAGCAGCAGCAGCAGCAGAGCTCCAGTCAGTCCGCCAGCCAGAAACAGAAGCGGCACAGGACGCGCTTCACTCCGGCACAGCTCAACGAGCTGGAGCGCAGCTTCGCCAAAACCCACTACCCTGATATCTTCATGAGGGAGGAACTGGCACTAAGGATCGGTCTCACCGAGTCCCGAGTTCAGGTAAATTATTGTACGGTGTCGAAGATTTTCCAGGATGTAATCACTGGTGTCAGTTAGGTATGACAAGGTGTGGCACTTAGTCTAAGTGAGTCCAAATGTGATCTTGTAGTTTTTCGCATTGTAAAACAGGACGCGGACAACAGAGGCTGTATGTTTCCTTTTAGTAGCGTGATAGTTTGGTGACTTTTAATAATCTGTCACATTGTCACAATATCTTGTCAGTCATCAGTCGCTGATCCTTTCTGTCCCCAGAAATTGAATGGAAATAAGAGGTTTCGAAGTTGTTGGTGGCAAATGATATTAGAAAACATTAGATACCTTTTTAGTAGATTGGCATGTAGGAATCAGTTTTTGGAAGGTTAATGGGTAGGGTAGGGTACAGCGGCGTACCTTTTTTCCTGAGAGTGTAGGTTCATCCAAAAATCAAACCTGAATCAATCTGATTCGGATTGTGATAGACTTGACTTACATTTATTCAAACGGAACCTAATAGTGAGCAATATTACATTTTTAGAAGCTATGCTCGGTCAAATGTGTTGCTGTCCACGGTGCTGAACGCTAAAACACCTCCAATCTCCAAATGAAGAGCTGACTACTTCTTGAATAACGTCACTTATGGCCACTGCCCACGTATATTCAGGGTAGGAACAAGACTGCTTAGCCTATATTTATTTTCTTTCTTTCTTTCTTTCTTTCTTTCTTTCTTTCTTTCTTTCTTTCTTTCTTTCTTTCTTTCTTTCTTTCTTTCTTATCCATCTTACAGAGTTAAATACATTTATTTTAGAGACTTTTGGCTTGCAACGATTACATTAAAAGTACAAAGACGTCATTATTTTTCATGTAGGTCTTTTTTCTGTGTCCCAACAAATATAGGGAGTTGCTAGCCCAAAACAAGCGTTTGTGTTTAATTTTACAAAACTAGAATCACACATAAAATAGTCCAATCCAAAATTAAATATCCACGTCTAGCAAATTTTTGTCGGTGTGAAAGTAAGGAAACATTATGAATTATTGTCAAAACGTATGAGTCATCTTAAGAATTTGACTGACAAAAGTGATAGGCATTTGAGAATAGAATATTTTGTGTTTTTGGAAATTTCTTTTGGAAATGTATTTCAGGGAGAAACATTTTCCCAGAATAGATTGGGCATTGGGGAGCGCTCCTCGTGATTATGAATAGACACATAGAACACATCAGGATCTAATAAACCAAACACATTATCAACCAATTTCAGTCTTATTTATAACAGTGAACGGGTTATTAACCAGTGATGTGAAATTCATGCAAATTATCCCACTGAAAGCAATAAAACCAGTGTAATCATTAGTCACCTTAATAATCAATTCTTTATTCCGTACAGTGGAAGATGATATCCCCACACAGGTCTAATCCTCGGCTGTTTATAAACGTTTGTGCAGGCTGTGCAGGTGCAGCCTTCGGTGGGCGTGTTGGCCTGTTGGCTCTATCGCTGCTCCTTTTAAAATGCTCTATCAGCGACGTCTTAATAGGACTCAAGACTATATTGTACTTTTTTTTAATGGAATGAGAAATTGCATTTTCTTTCCCCCCGAGTGTAATGGGTTTGGTCGACGTTTCACGGATGGCTGAGCGGAATGAGAGCGAGATTTCACTTTTAATACCGAGGCGCCGACTCACGGCTTCGAGCGCGCATTAATCACGCCCGAAGATGATGAAATCTTTATAAAGCTCAACGAGAACGTGCGCAGTGTGTTTGAGCGCGCGCGTGTGGATTGGTGGGTTCCATTTTCACGTGGATTGTACAGTAATGCAAGCCTCGTGCATTTTGTATTTAAGCCAATACAACAATTAGGCCAGTTTTCAATTAATCTGCTTGTGAATAAGAAATATATGCTGTTAGGCCGGTTGATGCGTAACGCCAGTAATATAAGTCATTGTGAAAGATCGATGTTTTTACAAAAAGCGCCTAGTACCATGAGTGAATACTTTATTTATAATGAAATCCCTAACCTTGGCAGTCAGGCAGTTTTAGTGTCATGCACAAGAACATGTTTGCTGGTTTTTACTAAAGGTCCTCGGCGTTACAATTATACATTAGAAATAATAATTTACATCTGTCATTGAACCAACAACCCCTCAAAGCGTGGTCAAGCTTCTATGTGGATAGGTAACCGTGTTTTTGATAGGTAAGCTGTTATTGTGATACTTTATTGATCCTCGTATGGAAATTATAATTTTTCTTTCGCTTGGCCTAGCTCAAGGGAAGTCAGAAAACAGGGTTAACTAGAGCAGCGTCCCATAGCTGGTAGGGAGTCAGTGTCTTGCTCAAGGACACTTCAGCAGGGCGGATGAAGGGCGGTCTGTAACCAGGCCACCTTTCTGCCCCTGTTCTAGGTAGAACATAAAATATAGGGAGGCCTATTTTTTTTTAATCTCCTATGGTGTTAATATTCCTATAGGCCAGTTCCTATAGTGACTTGAAGTCTATCTGTAGTACTCAATAGTGAGTTTATAGTGACCTTATCGTACGTAATGGTATTTGTATCCCCTATGGTATCACTATACTATTACTACAGGGACTTGTGTTTGGCTGTGATGTTTGTATTGTATCCTTGTAATATCCTCCGGTGGGAGGATGGTCTCTGTAAGGCCACCCTGCTACCCTCGTTATGGTAGAATAAAAAGACCCTAACCCTAGACAGGCCTATTTTTCCTCGTGGTGGGTCGCGGTCCTGTTCTGTAAATCTTCTTTCTGGTCGCAGGTTTGGTTCCAGAACAGACGAGCCAAGTGGAAGAAAAGGAAGAAGACCACCAATGTTTTCCGCTCCCCGGGGACGCTGCTCCCTACACACGGCCTGCCCCAGTTCTCTGCCGCGGCCGCCATGGAGAACAGTCTGTGCTCCTTCCACGCCAACGACTCCCGCTGGGCGACGGGGATGCCGGGAGTGTCCCAGCTGCAGCTCCCACCGGCCTTGGGTCGCCAACCGAGCATGGCGCAGTCTTTGTCACAGTGCAGCCTGGGTCCCGGTCCACCGCCCAACTCCATGGGTCTCTCCAACGGCCTGTCCTCCAATGGCTCCGGTCTGCAGTCCCACCTCTACCAGACGCCTTTCCCCGGAATGTCGGCCTCTCTCTCCGGCCCCACGAACGTATCGGGCTCCCCACAGCTGTGTACTTCCCCGGACAGTGACATGTGGAGAGGGACAAGCATCGCGTCCCTGCGGCGCAAAGCGCTGGAGCACACAGTGTCCATGAGTTTCACTTAGTGACTTTACAAAATACCCCCCCCGCCCCCCTCCCTCACCCCACCCTGCAGCTCTTACTGTTTTTATCCTCGTTGTTTAGGTCAAAACGAGAGAACGAGCTAATCAGGCCTGAAATATGAGAAAATGGAGACTGAGAGTGACTTCATCTAGACATGTGGCAAAAACAGGACAACATTGGCGGACGAATGGAGGAAAAGTTGATTAACCTGGGTTTGGGGTTATTTATCTTGTTAATTCAAAAGGATTTTACCAACTATTGATGATACCTACTATTGTAATGATCTAGACTATAGGCCCTAATTACTGAGAGCCAAACAATCGTCGTATTTACGTTTTCATTGAGTGTGTCTTTATGCACACATATGTTATTGTGTTCAGGTGAAGTTGTGTTATGTCAAACGACTATTTATGAGGATGGGTATACATTTTGGTAACAGCCTACCACACACGCACCATAGGTAGGCCTATTGAAATGGGCCTCAGGCATGCACAGTGCATGTGGATTTAACACTTGGATTATTTAGAGAGAAAATGGTGCCCAGTCAGACTGATCAAATACTTTTGTTAGGCGACATCAATCTCGTCTGCATGAGACGGGAGCGTAAATCTAAGAAAAAAAGATATTTCAGTAGGCCTACTCTGTTTTAGGATGTTTTGTGTAGATAAAACATTCTTGCTATGTACCCGCTGGTCTTTTTTGTGACATGTTTTAACTTATTGTCTGTGCTAATTACTTGACACATTTCTTAAATGTTTGATCTTACATCCAAATGCACCACATTGACAGGTTTGTACCAATTTAAAATGACAAATAAAAGTAATTTTCAAGAATGTCAACATAAGAATGATTTATGTCTCCATTACATTTAAATAGATTATAATTTTGTACGAATTCCTTTAGTATTCCTATAGGGACTTATAATGTGTCTGGTCCTCAGTACTGAGTTTAGAGTCAGCTTTGTTGTACTTAATGGTATGTTTTCTTTTTAGTTTTTTTTATGGCTTATGGTATCAACATAATATTCATCAATATCAACATAATATTCATATAATAATTGCTTATATATAATATAATATATATAATATATAATATGAATGTTAGTCAATGTTTAGTGACCTGGAATTTTTTTTTTTAACAGTGTTTATTGGGTGACAGGGTTAAAGGGTTTATGAAGGGTCACTGGTTCCAGTGGTGGCAGACAGCAGCGGTAAAGATGTCAGCGCTGTGATGTGACGGTCAGTGCCTTTGACCATGACGGTCGGTCTGATCATCCCACTCAGCAGTGGTCAGGGTGGATGGAGTGTAACTTAACAGAGTCAGTCCATCAGGAGCAGTCACAGGCCTGCAAGTGGAAGTTCAGCAATATGGAAAGACCTATATCACGTTTATTCTTACCCAAATCATTAGTAGCACTTTTTCTCACGAAAAATAACAAGAACATTACATCATATCCTATAGAAATATAGAGGAGATACCACAAAGCACGACAAGGTCACAATAAGCTCGGGGTTGAGTACCACAGACACACTAAAGGAATATTCTAGAAATATGTTTTTCGTGTTGTTGTCAACATTCGATTAACTAGACTGAATATGTGTTACAACTTAACATGGCCAAGTTTTCACATTTGATTGTAGGTCTGCATGTAGGCTATATATTTTCTTTACATTGGAACCGGTGACATTTTGTGGTGGCCAATGCGTTGATATCTTCAAGTCAGTTCAAGCAGCCCTGGCGAAAAATCATTGTAATTTATAGTGCATGTCTGGGACCTAATAGAGAGTTTATAGTGACCTGATCATACTTTCTGGAGTTTTTCGTCTCCTATGGTATAAAGATTTTCTGTGGCATAATTTCTAACCTATAGTAACTGCACAGTTTTGTTGTGATATATGTATAGTATAATTCTAATATTATATTATTTATTTATGTTTCCTACAGTAAGGGAAACTTTTTACATGGAGCAGTCTAACGAACATTTTAGAAAATTGCAATGCAGCAATTAAATAAACTGTACATCAGTTTTCTAGGGATGAATGTGTACCTGGATATCAAAATGTTGTACCACAACTTATCACCTTATTCGTCTTTTCTGTAGCCTGTAGCTTACAATCAATTGTGTGGAGGAAACAATTTGACATCTCTCAATCAATAGACCGCCATCATGAGGAAGACAACTGCAACAATCAGAGTAATATTAAAATAAAATGATAAAAACAGTATAGGTATATATATGATAATCACTCAGCCTCATAAACAGGGGCGTTTCTAGGGGATCACCTCTGATTAAGAAGAAAATGTTCTTCTTCCTTGTTTGTTGGATTAATTGTGGATTTTTAGGGGACTTGACAAATTCAAATATTATTTTCAATCACTGTCGCAATTTGAGTTGATTCAGAGTCATTTTCTGAACATTTCCCAAACCCTTTAGGAACCAATAATGATGATATTAAGAGGTTATGCATGCAGAAATACAATGTTTTGCCATTTTACACGATAAAAATCAGTGCAACTGCAATGTTTAACTCTATCAGCAGTAGTCACTGGTTACACACTTTAATATGCTACATAACGTTTTAATATTCTAAATTGATATTGTCCTATCATTGGGCTTATATGGCTTGTATTCTGTATAATAAGCCACATGCATGCCATGGCAGGCAGAAATAATACAAAATAAACAATACCATAAATACATAACATTTACACATTTTAATCACCTGACATTTGTTTGAAGTTCAATAAGATACGGTCCTGCTATCACTGGCCCATCTACTCAGTAATGAGAAAAAAACTCACCCTCACCCCTAATACCCTCACCTTGCGTATAGCTTCAAATTATCCAGATGCGAGGGGTAATGTCTATAAACTCAGACGCAGCTCCGAAAGAAGTAAATAAAATTTTCCATTATAAAACTGCGTGGACCTCACTGTCTGTGTCAAAGATTATAAGTGTCAACTTCAGCCTGAAATCACAGCAGCTCAAATTAATCAGCGTGTTAACCTCATCTCGTTGTCAGCGCTGGGGCCAATTTACGGTCACGGGATGGTAATTGATGAGATATGGCATTACCATAAGCAGTCCCACTGCCTGTAAACTTATAATTGGAGTTTCTGTAACAATGCTGGGGGGTTAAACAAAGGATTAATCATAATTAACAAAAGTATATTACTTTTCCCATATTAAACAGTTGGTTCCCACCTTTTCTATTAACATAAATTTGTTTGCAGTAATTTACTGAATTACTGAAAACACCAACCCAAGTCAAAGACCCTGAAAAATGATTTCATTCCTTCTTTGCATTTAGATTTGGATGTGGTTTTTTTTTCAAACTCATGTTTCAGTTAGACCCAATTAGCTTGAATGTAATAGCCTATAGATGTTTTTTTAACATACTATAAAAACAACTTTGACATTATTTTATATATATTTTATATATATTTGTTTGTTTGCCATGTAGCAAGTTAACACAGGATCCCATTTTGATTAAATTTACAGATTGGAACAATGACTGGGCCACACCTGATTATATTTATAGACTGGTAGCAATTACAACACATCAGGGAAGGAAAACCTGAGAGCCCAATAAATCACTGATCATCTTTATTAGCTGTGGTCATGTCACACAGAGGAAACCATATAAGCCTTGGATAAGTCTTGATTTGTTGTTCATACTGATTAAACATCACTATCTAACAGTGCAAACCAGTTAATGGTGGACTGGAGGGTGAACCCACCTAAATCCATCTCACCCAACGTTTTAGCCTGGCATGAATCTTTATCATGTAAAATCATAGTATACATTATAGTATGCAGCATCCAACTGGTGCAAGATATATGAGGACATGGATCTTTTGAGAGAGAAAAAACAACAACAAATTCATGTTATTCTCATAAAAACAGCCACATAATTGATTTTTGCTTCATGATGATCACTGATGAGGCCATAGTTTATCTACCTTTTGTTTTTACCTCTACATCAGTGACGTCAGCTGAGGCCTAGCAGTTAAAGCTAGTTGTTAGAATGAATGCAGGTGGCACATCTATCCTGCAGAATAATGCAATTACACAATACTGCAGTTGACAACAGTTGATCAAACATTATAACCACAGCCAATAAGACTGCTAATCCACCCAGCCGGGTAAGCTGCAGAGGTATCTGAGGGTGTGCTCTGGTAATTCTAGCTCTATGTGTGGTTCAACCCACCAGATCCAGTCCTGTGCTGACTAGTGTGTCCTGGGCTGCAGTAACAGATGTGAAATCACATTACCCAAACGCTGCAATTAGTCTCACTCGCTCGCGGGTTAATGAGTTTGTGGAAATGTGCGACCCATTCCTCATTAGGTAATTTCTCATGCACTGATGAGAGAGGGAGAGAGAGAGATGTGGGTATAGCGACTCAGTGGAAATGGCACATACTCCAACACATACTGTAAAGCTGAATGCAGTATCCACTAGGGGAGATGTAGTGTAGCCCTCCACCTCATTCACCTCATGGAATAAGATTTGCACGTGTGCCTGTCTGTCATTTTCCATGCGCAAGTATAACTTTGAACTGAATGAAAACATATTCAGTGGTTACATTATCACATCTTCTGTGTTTGCATCCAATAGTCCAATAACAGAGGGCTAGTAAAGGAGGCACTAACAGCCTGTTGGGGATGCAAGTGTTACACCAGTGTGTGAATAGACAGCCCAGGGCAAGACTCTGTCAGGACACAATGGACGACAACAAAGGAACTAATTAGCAATCAATTACCGACGTGTTTCTGTCCTGCACCTTTTATGTGGTGTTGAGTGTTGAGCAGGTTACCACTCAAGATGTCCCATTCACACTCTTGCCACCTGCTGTCTATGTGTGTGTGTGTGTGTGTGTGTGTGTGTGTGTGTGTGTGTGGTGGGCGGGTATGTGTGTGGTTTTTTTGGTGAATTTGTATTATTGCTTCGCTGTCGGTGGTAGCCCAGGGATGTGTGGTTGTTGCAGGAGAATGTTGCTCTGACCCTCTCGCTGCTGTGAGTTAAGGCTGAAAAATGTCCTAATTAATCTGCCTTCATAGACCGACTGTGTCGCTATACCTGTTACCGATGCCAGTCAGTCTCTCTTTCTTCATAAACCCTGCTTTGTTGTATCTCCTTGATTTTCATTATTCTCATACCTGTGTTTGATTTTCATTTAGGTTGAAAAGGAAAATAAAACAGAGGAATTTTAAACAGTTAGGATAGTCAGGATAAAAAACTATGTTGTGGTTTGTTCATTTCAGCATCAGTTCTCTGCCCAACCCCCTCTCTCTCTCTCACACACACACACACACACACACACACACATATAGCGTGACATCTGGGGGGAAAGTGTGGTGTAAGGAGCCTGCGAGTGCCTCTCATGATAACAACTCTGCATCTCTACAGCCTGCATCCATCATCATCAACACTAACATCTGCTCTGAGCCTCAGCCTTAAATCTCTTTCTACCTCAGCCCCATCTCTCTCTACTTTTCTCCCTCCTCTTTTCCTCGTCTCCCTTTCCTGCTCTCCCCCTTTCTTCTCCCGCCCCAACTCTGTCTATCTTTTCCTCACTACACGATGCCTCTTTGTTTTTTTTTTCTCCTGTGCTCCATCTGCCTTGACTCCGGTCCAAAGTCCCCATTCTCCTTTTGCAGAATGTGCATAGATGTGCTTTCGTCTCAGCCATCCTTAAAATCAATATTTAATGATGATGTTATCAGTGCTTTTATGTGTAATTTAGCTGGAGTGTCAGTATGAATGAGGCTCTGTCAGGTTTATGGCGTCAAACATTTATTTTCTGTTAATGGGCGCTCCTGGCGGTATACAAACCAAAACCCTATGGGCCTCTGATGGATTTCTCTTTGTTTCCTTTCTGTTCATGCATGCATTCACAGACACACGTGCACCTCTAAGATTATGCCAAGAATTTACACAGACTTATATACACAGGTGTTAGACACATGAAGCATCTTTCGTTTAGGTGTAAAAACACATCTACATTTCCAAGCGTGAGTATATTGTACGACCCTATTGCTCATTTTCGATCAGCAACTGATGTTTCCATTATGTTTGCTGCTGTACTCTAGATGTAGATGTGCTTGACCAAATAGCGAGACCGCGCTCCACAAAAGCATCACAAAGCATCGCCTCGCCACGGGCAGCTTTGCAGCATCCTCAACTTGGTTTCCATCAATGCACAAATGTTGTTCAAACAATGTCTCTGCAAGTCAGAGAGCAGGGGAGACCTCATCATGGACCCTGCACGGGAAGGCTACAACAGTCAGTATGAACCTGTGGGGGGCGCTATATAGAGAAAACCAAGCTGCTGTAACTTGCATGTAGCAAATGGGTGTTGTTGTCTTTTGTCACCTGACCACATCCTCTGCTCTTCTATGAGGTTGTTCCGGCTGGATATGGCAGTAATCTGTCATTAATTCTATTGTCTTTTATTTTATTGGTTGATTTTAGTGTGTTTAGTATGTGTTCGTATGTGTGTATGCTTGTGGATGAATTGTTTTACAAACTGTGACAAATGCCACATGCCAAAACACATAGGTGTTACTCAGAAATCTGTTCTCAGTACAGCAAGTGTTGGAATTTCCTCTTTTTCAGTGTTTCCTCTCCATTTCATGCTAGCGGTGAAGTTGTACCAGAAAACCATTTCAGCCCCTGTGACAGAGCCAGACGTTTTCAGTCATCTGTAAATTTGTGCCTTGGTGCTGCCTCCCCAGCCCAAAGAACAGTGTGCTGATAGAGGATGTAATTTAGAGTAACTTATTCCATATATTGAAAGCAGAAAACCAGTCTGTCTTGCCCTCTCTTGTACAGTTCCTCCACGTTGTCAGACCTGTCCAGTTTGTTGTTGATATTTACCCATGTATGTTGTTGAAAGTACAGGAGAAGTCATGATTGAGGATGATTGACATGATTCTCACCATGCTTTCCAGCCTCTCCAGGTGGAGCAGGCATATAATAGCATCATCCACACCTGTGTAGGCCTGGTATACAAACTGAAGGTAGGCCCATGGATCACTGCTGCACTAGCCTCTCAAAGGTCATCATTATGTGCATCAGTTCCACCTGCCCAAAGTCATACAGGGCACTGGGGCATCCTTTCCTAGGCACTGGGATAATGCAGGTGATTTGGGGGTTGATTAGAGGTGAAGCTATAATATTGTGATGAACTTCTTGATACAGTGATTAACTATAATGTAATGATACAGTCTAATAGAGTGATGCCCAAGTGTGTTATGAACTCAACAGGTACAACAGTGTCTCCCAGGTTATTCAAGTTTTGTATTCAATATTTCATTAAGTAGGATCACAGAATTACAGGATAAGGGTGATTTAAATTTGTCTTACATTTTTTGAGGTTCCTACTATCATAACAAATTAGAAAGCATTTGAAAGTTTGATATTAAACCTTAATCATCTGAAATGGACCCACAAAAATGAAATAAATGAAATCATTGAAGATCCAAAGATCCATCTATTTCACTTTTCCCACTCATTCCCCTGAATTCTCAGTTTCCTGAAAGATAACCGTAGTATTTCACATGGTGAAGTCTTTGTGCAATCTTGCAGCATCCATGGTTCCAGTGTGAACAAGACAGCTTGCAGACTCACCTCAAAATATGTGCTAATCCATTTTGATCTAATATTAGTTGAAGAGGGAACCTGTTGTCTTCAATTGTTGCAGGCTTGGTTCTATAGGGTTTAGGCTGAAATACCACGCCACACACACACACACACACACACACACACACACGCACACACACATACACGTACACAGATAGTAGACTCTATGATGATCATAACAAAATTATGAAATGAAGAAGTGGCAGATAAATGCCCTGAAAGACAGACTTCGATGTGACATATACCCGGGGAGTGTTACAGTACTAGAATACGTGGACACGTGAATGTGAATGCATTGCTTCTCATTGGTCTGATCTTGACACAAAATCAATCAAACCAGATATTTGTTTCAAAATTCATTGCCAGATGTTGACATTTTCCGAGGCCAACGAATTCACCTCTTCAAATCTCGGAGCCAACATTGCTGAGGGGCGATAATCACGATAGTTTTCTCAGTCATTTTTTGCCAATAGCAGGCCGTTCTTAATCCAATTAGGAGTGCTAACGTGAGAGGCATAATACCACAGCCCCTGGGACAGATGAGAGAATATGCAGGACATTTATCCCGACAGTCAATATTGGATTTCTCACTAAGCAGCTGTGCCTGCTCTCTCTGACATTCTCCACCTCTGCACAGTGATCCGTCCTGATTAAACCGGCTTTTCTATTTTATCAACATTCATTATATGAACTGGTCATGCATGGCCACGGAACCAGGAAAAGCAAAGTTACATGCTTCACATTGGGGGTTTTCCTGCCTCAGTCTTTCTCTGTTGCTCAACTGCTCAATGAAAGATGATATGCCACATGGCTGCCGTTGGGATCCACGTCCTACATCCTGTTGTAGATGCTGGAGGTGAAACTGTATCTAAGCAGAAAGGTGTTTCATGGTATTCCCCGTAAACTTTCTTCCCTCCCAGACATGATGCCATTTTACACTTTGAACTTGAACTCAGATGTCTAAACTAGCTGCTCACATTGAACTCAACCAACCTCATATATCCCGAACTCTATCAAGTATTAGGCTATACAGTAGTTGGTCTACTTGAAATACTGCTCATTTTCTGTTTTCCTATCTCCCTGACTTTAACTTTATCTAATAATAATAATACAATAAGTATATAATAATCTTAATACATATCTTCATATCTTATATAATAATCTTAATTTATATAGCAGTTTTCAAAACAAGGAAGACGAAAATGAACAATGGAAAAGATAAATAGGACAAATAACAGAATACGATAAACAAGACGATAAGATAAATAAGAAATAGCAGTGAGGTTTAATACAACAAAAGGAATAAATAAATATCAGACAAAGCAACAAGGATGAAATAAGTAAGGCCAAATGTCACAGAAAGGCCTTAAGATAAAAGTAGGTTTTAAGAAGTGATTAATATACTGACTCAGCCAATATATTTGACTGGAAATCTCACATATCTGCTCTTGTCTGGTTCAGGATCAGTTTACTCAATACTGCCAAGAGCACATATGGTTCCAGCACTTTAGGATTAGAGATGGAGAAAGAGCTCCTAGTACTCAGTAGTAGCTCTCAGTACAGTACTACACGCCAACTGTAGCTAAATACTGCCACCTTCTGGTGACTGCCGGGACAATCGCTGGGATGTGCAAAAGATTTTTTTTGTTTTTAAATCTGGGCAGATGGTCAATTGAGTTTATCTCAGTATCACTTAATAAAATATGTCTGTTGGAATATTACAACTATTGTCCACTATAAATGCAGCCAATAAAATACTGAGAATGCATGAAAAAGAGTGTTTCTGTTTATGGCTGATTGTAATCAATACATTTGTGCAGTGCACTGAATCATTGTCATTGAGTGCATTGATTACGCGGTCTAATCAATGTTTATTAGACTGAATACGACTGGCCAGACCACAGTAGAGGCTGAATGATGAAGGAACACATTTACTGACTGTCAAAGGCCCACCCACCTGACCTGGACAGACACTTTCAGAGGTTGAGGGAACTTCTGGTGGAGAGCTGCCGTCACTTCGAGTCAGAATTCATGAATTTAGTCACATTTAGTCACATTTGTGTTGTTAAATTTGAATTTAATCAAACTGTCAGAACTGCATGTACAAGATGAATTTGAACTGAACTGGAGGAAGCAGAGTTGGCTTTCAAGGAAACTCAACTGACACATTAGAATAGGACAGCCTCACCTTGAAAGCCTCTGAAAGGAAGAAGTGAGAGAAGATATTTCAATTCTACTTTGGGTTGTACTTATTTCCTGATGGATGTCAAACTTTTGTCGATTTTGTGCTACCAAAATGCTTTTATTTAAATCAATAGAGAGAGAGAGAGAAATGTGGGAGTCATATGACATGATCACAGTACCTGTGGAAATTTTAGGTATGAAACTGAACTCATTCTCCTTTATCTTCCTTTCCGTCTCAAACCAAGACTCACTGTTCCTGCCTTTATTCTTCAATGACAAACAAGCTCAGGCTCCAAGTGTTTTGTCTTCCTTTGCTTTTTACGTCCAAGAATGACAAAATCAATCCTCCTCATCCTTGGACTTTTGTTTTACCTTTTTTGACTTGTTCATGGAGCTGACCTTTTGTTCCTCTCTTATGCTTCTTCCTCTCCAGGCTACTGAGATCCAGGCTGGGGACAAGAGCACCTGTCCTTTTCTGTCCAAATGGCTCACGTGACCTCCAGACTCCTTCTGCACTGCGATCTGTAGCCTAAATTGTCAAGTTAAACTGGTGGTACTGGGCACCATGGTCCTACCCACCCAACAGGCGCTTCAGGAGGGGACACACCAACTGGAAACTGATCCCCTGTTGTTTCACTGGTCTCTTTGAGCCTCCTGATTTTTGACTTTGAAACAAAATCTTTCCTTACTATTTGTATTTGATAAATACGATTAGTATGTAATTTTTCAAAGTTATTAATTTTAGCAATCATTTTACCCCTTTGGTCTCCTGCTACTCCAGCACCATTTATTCCACTGCACAGTCTGTAATTTCTAATTATTCTCAGCATCTACATGCACTACCAACCATCACGTCAACACCAAAAACGACATGAAGCTCTGAGTGAGTGTTCCTGGTGGCTCTCTGTGGTCTGGGTCTCCACACTATCAAGGGGCATTTTCAACAATACACAGATATCGTCAGTGACAAACAGGATGCCAGTATGACATTGGCCAGGCTGTATGTGAATGTCAATAACCGGTTGATGTTGTAACAGTGTGTGAGATGATGTGACAGACGCTGGCAGTAACCTCGCCCTCTAGGAAATAAGTGAACCAAAACCATGCCAAGACAAAATACCACACCATCACTTACTGCAGCTTATATACTGGTGTTTTGATCATATGTTTTACATGCTACCGCTATGTTACCCTTAAATACAGTACTTGTATGAGTCATGTAACTGCCTTCGATAATAAAACGCTCTGACTAAAGGACAAGGACAAGGGCCTTTGTGCCAGTGAAGCAAACCAAACAAACAGGCCAGCATCAGATGGGAGACACCAGACCACCCCTGAAGGTCTGCACTGGAAGGTAATTAAAAGAAGAGTGTGTTATCCATCGCTCCTCATTAATGCACTTTGAATTAACCACTTTCAGGGGAGAGGAATGAGGAGGAGGGGACAAGGGAGAAAATCCATGCAGGCTTTAAAGTAATCTCTCTCTGTCAGGTCGGTCCAAACGGGGAGGGTCGGTTCATTACGGCCCCCACAGGAGATGAATGGTTCAGTCAGGCTGCAAGGAGAGCCGGGCTGGACTGCTGCGTTGACAGACAGATCCACACAAGAGGTGTACGTGTGTGTGTGTGTGTGTGTGTGTGTGTGTGTGTGTGTGTGTGTAAGAGAGAGTCAACACAGAGTGAATAACAAACTAAAGCACTTAACTATATGTCTTATCTCTGCCAGGGAGCAGGTGTGCAGAAGGAGGCTGCATGCTGGGATACAAGGCAGGGCTAAGACACTAACGTCTGGAGTCAACAATCACCCTCATTTAACTTGGACCACATGGAGGGATGGCTGTCACACCTGGCCACCCAAGGTAATCATCACAGACACAGACGACGCTCCAAAATCGCTCTCTTTAAAATCTCTGTCGCTTGTGTTTTTAAGAGAATTGTGAGGAGCAGTTATGATTCTCAAGATGGGCACACTTTATACATGTTCCCATAAGTTACTCAAGTTACTTCACCGGCAGAAGCAGGCAGCCTGGCAGACAAACTGTAAATTGCACTAAATTACTATTCCTTGCACTATTTTTATATTTTTTGTATATTTAGTTTTCTTTGTGTATTTTTAGCATTTTTTTTATGCAGCCTGTTGACCAAAGTTGTCATTGTATAGTGATGTCTATCTATCTATCTATCTATCTATCTATCTATCTATCTATCTATCTATCTATCTAAATAAATTTCCTTTTCTACCATTTGCCATTGGCTTGAAAAGTGAACTCAGGACAAAAAATAATTTAACCTGTTCTTCCTTTTGCCACCAGATGGTGTAGTAGTCTGAACACCAGTCCTGTTGAATGAGAAACAGAAGAATGGCTTTCACTGGGATTTATTTTATTCATGTGCACATAAGAGAGCTTGTAAAAGATATTTTAACTATATAACGACATCATGTCTGAATGTCTGTTCACACACCAACTAGTTGGCTAAGTATCAAAACATGATTCCCTGATTCTAAGAGCTCCTCTCTGAGCCCCTCAGGGTTTAAAATATGTGTGTGTGTGCGCGCGCGCGTGTGTGTGTGTGTGTGTGTGTGTGTGTGTGTGTGTGTGTGTGTGTGTGTGTGTGTGTGTGTGTGTGTGTGTGTGTGTGTGTGTGTTTGTGTGTGCGCGCGCGCAACATAAAGTGATGCTGTGGTGTGACGAATATAGTGTGTATATTTTTATTCAGTTCTTATTCAATGTTTCACTTCTTACTCAGTGTTTTTTTTTGGGTCAATGTAAGATGTCCTTAATTCATTCATTCAGTATTTTCAGTGGATTGTAATATGAGAAGAGGGGGATGAGAGGTTAAATTAGAAGATGGACCGACGTGATGTAAAGTGATATATCTGTTCATCATCTATGTGGTTACTTGTTCATTAAAATCTAGCGATTCATTTAGTAAATTGGATTCAAACTAACAATTACAGTATGTAGTGCAGCACCGCATCACACACATCACAGCCTTTGTGTGAAATTGCCAAAGGACAAACACTACATGAAAACGTGTGCCATACAAACAACACATGTGTGCAGACATATGTGCTCAAACACATACACATACACACACACACACACACACACACACACACACACACACACACACACACACACACACACACACGTAGCATTTGCTAACATTTTCATTTGCCCCTCCTGTCATTCACATTAGTAACATACACTTTAGCAGCCAGACCCCAGCTAACAGGCTCAGACATTTCCTCAACATAAGGACTTCATTGGACAACTAATTATCATCACTGACCAGTGGCTTTCCACTGAGAGTAATACACCTTGAATAGGTCATCGGCATTGGCTGACACCAGGCAGAGGACGTGTTGCATCAAATGCTGTTCATTATTTTTGTTACTTTTTTCGCGGTCCTGTGTTGTGTGGCTGCACAAACAATCACGATGAGCAAATGTCAGCTATCATTAGTACAAATTGATTGCAGGCCACAGTTTCAAATACGGTCTCTCCTCCTCATTGCAGATGAATGATAGAAAGTGGGGGCTGTTGGGTACCACTTGGTTCTCTTAGAAGCATGCACTAACACTGACATGACCATCATCATCTCCTACACTCAACTACTTCTGAGTTTGACCTTTGACGATGGCAACATGGACACCCACACTTATCGTGTCCTCTACATGAATGAATGAATGAAAACAATGAATTTTCTATGTAATAAAAACTGCAATATAACACAACTCCTGTTTCCTTCTCTCTCTCTCTCTCTCTCTCTCTCTCTCTCTCTCTCTCGCTCTCACTTTCTTCTCTCTCTATCTGGACCAAACCAGTATACATAATGGGCATAGCATTTTGCTGTGGCTCTCTATGACGAGAGACGTCATTCTGAACATGTCTGAAGAGGTGGCATTTACATGTCTGAGTGCTGCTTGCATGCCTGAATTCAACACTTTGGCTGCTAGCTTGAACATCACCAGCGGTCATGCAGCCAGAAAAATCACATAAGTGGAGGAGAATAGGGAGCAAAATCGTTGCAACTGAAGGTCTACCAATTTATTGGAAGTACTCAGAGCACTGGGGTTTTGAAATGGCGTTATTCAGCTGCCTCATGTCTTTCTCTAAGTATTTAAAGTTCACTCAATATGACTTGTGATGGAGGAAATCATTTCATAGGGGTTCAATGAACAGCACTGACAGACTGCTGGTCATGAGGGACTTTTCAAAGAGAACCCAGACATGTTTTCACAAAAAGAGTCACAAAAAGTTGGTTATGTTTAGTAAACAACTAAAGCGGTCTGTCTGCTTGTATCAAGTGAGGGGGCTTGGTGCGGGGTAAATAGTAGTTTCAGACTGCAACACTGAAATGACAATGGTGTGAGAATTATTAGAAATAGAGTTGTTCTTGCCATAAAACCGTTATGAATGGCAGTTAAAGTGTTATTACACACACTATTATCACGCACACACCGTTAGGTTTATGATTAAAACCTTGTGAGAGCCCTCGCACAAGTTTTTTTTTTTCCGGGTAGGATATTAATAATAAAATTCTCTGACGAAACGAATGTGTTTTAGCTGTGTGTGTGTGTGTGTGTGTGTGTGTGTGTGTGTGTGTGTGTGTGTGTGTGTGTGTGTGTGTGTGTGTGTGTGTGTGTATGTGCGCGCGCGCGTGTCGTGTTTTAGTTCAGGCCTGCCTGTCCGTGCTTCTATAAAAGCTGCCGCCTCGCAGGGAGCGCCGTTATTTCGCTCTGGTTTAGGAAGCACTTTACCGGGAGACGCACAATGTCGGCGGCTACACGAACGCAGCTCTTCCTCTTTCTAATCTCCCTCTCATCCCGCGTGGTGCTCAGTCGCTATATTGAGGTAAGATCTTCTTGTTGTTTTTTTCTTCAGTTTAATTTCTCAGTTCCAACATGTCTTCACCCCAGAAGCCCGTTTAACAGGTCTCCCTAAAGTTCATGTGAGTAAAGGTTTCACCTCATTTGTTGTCTGCGCGTTCATGTTTTATTTCGTAGGACAACGAAGCTTCAGAGGGATTGCATTCCCTGCTCAGTTTGGATCAAAAAAGAGAATCGGAGGATTTTATTTTCCGCCGACCCCTCAGTAAGCACAATGGTTTTATTCACTATAGCCTTGGTGATTGAGTAATGCTGTTTACCAGCTTTCCAAGGGGGGGCTGCAGGATTTGGGTGAAGAAATAGAATAGGACGTTTGTATAATTAAAAGTATCTTAAGTGACGCACTAAATACGCATGAGCAGAATAGACACTGTCCACATTTTAAATAGACCAATCAGTCAAGCAATCAACTGATCAATCAATACAGACATGCATTACCAATTACTCAAGTGTATGATGTTTGTGTGTGGTCAAAGAACCAGTGAAATATGGTTTGCCTCTCTATCATTAAGATTTTGAAAAAGTGTGTGTGTGTTTTAGGATGCTTGGACATGTTGGCCACCGAGGGCCACTTTACCTTTGCGGCCTCTCGGCCACAGCTAGCCTGTGCTACCTTCCTCATTGCTGAACCCAGTGAGGTCATCAGTCTGGAGCTCTCTGACGTCAATATCGACTGCAGCGCCGGAGACTTCATCAAGGTAGGCCTACCTCACCACATATGACACTCGTGTCCCCATTAGAGCTCAAGGGCATTGAGAGAGGAAGACACGCCACTTGAAGTTGTAACATTTGTAGCATCTGCAGGACTTTCAGGGCTTTGGCATTTAAACCATCAATTCTATGTCCTCTTTACTATACTCTCTTTATGATATGTTTGGAATAGCTGGCACTGTCTAAGGCCATTTTTAGAGGGCCACACACCACACATGATCCCCTCGGTCACTACCCAGGGCAAAGCGGGACAGGAGGGAGCTTTGGGTCTGGCAGTCTGCCTGGGCCTGTATCAGTGACAAAGTAGTGAAAGGGATAGCAGGGAGAAACATTGGAGATGCTAACACTTCATAATACTTCCTGAGCTTGATGGCTCTGTTGTGGTGGTGCTGTGCCAAGTCTTGCTGTGGTCTGTCCCTGGAAGGCAGCAGCAGCAGCTGTCATGCACATCAGTCCATCTGACCAGCAGAAAGATGCTCAACTAAGCAGCACTTTATCTTCAGTCCACATACTGGAATGAACATATTTTGCTTGTCGGATTTGTGCTTGTAGCAAACACAATAGCAATCAAATAAAATGCACAGTGCAGCGTTGTAGTTGGTGGCACAGCTGGTTAGATAGCTTTCACCTTTTGGCATGCAAACGTATGATACAGCAAAATGCATTGTACCTTAAGAAGTTTAAGTAACTGCAACTGTATTCTTTTCCAGTTATCTGGAAAACAGAAGTTACAACTTGGAGTGGGGTTTAGAGTACGGCAGGTTCAGTCTTCACCAACAGAACGCACTATGAACACTGAGAGTCTTTGATTGTTGGTATATATGAGGTGATTATCGGGGATCGGATCCACCTCAACTGTTTGCCTGCCGTTTTATACATGAAATAAAGTGACCTTAACCCTAACCCACCTCAGTGACCTGATATGAATCTTTTTGAATTAAATGTATACTAAGTCAAGTGAATGCAAGTTTTTGGGAGACTGGTCAAAATCATCCATGTGTCCCTGGCAGATCATTTCCTCTGGTTACCTACTGTCACTCAACATAACATACGCATGAGTTGCATGGAGCACCATAGCAAATGATCTATCGGGGACACTTGGTATGACTTTGGTGTCAATCATCCCATCACTTAATGGGTAAATTGACCAATTGACCAAGATTGGGCCAATCTGCCAAAATCTTGGTGTATCAGCATTGTGTTTGTAATAGGGTCCTTTCAAGAATCTAAACCATCAATTAGCACAATTCTGAAAATATAATTGTTTTTCAGTTTATATTGATGGTTCTTTTGGTGATCACCAAGTAGAGTTCATAGTTTACCCTCCAATGAATTCACCACATCATGTGTTTTCCTCCCGTAGATGTTTGACGGTTGGGTTCTGAAGGGGGAGAAGTTCCCCAGCAGCCAGGACCACCCTCTGCCTGTGTACCAGCGCTACACAGACTACTGCTCCTCCGCTGCACCAGGGGGCACCAGTCGCTCCTCGCAGAACGTGGCCATGGTCTTCTTCCGCATCCACAGCCCCGACAGTGGCTTCACCCTGATCGTCAAAAAGCTGCACAACCCCTTCCGTGAGTCCTGGTGCACCTCAAGGGTTACGGGGTTACAGATCTCAGGATCAGAGCAGAGTTTCAAACCATTTCCCTGTGATTACCTCTTATGGGGCTCTTGCCTTAAAGTTTGGAAGAGAGACATTACAACAATATTTGCTTGGATACATCTAATCTCCACTCTTTTTTGCATCCTTATGTAGGTAAATACATGGTCCTTGGCCTGCCTCTAAATCAGACTTGTGTGTGTGTGTGTGTGTTTGTGTTCGGTCAGTGCGGGGATGGTGGTAGTGGTGATGGATGGGGGGTTGTATGTGTGAATCCCTATTCTTCCTTGAGGTTTGCGCTTGGTCAGGCAGTAATCAAGACCGAAAGCGACAGGAAGAGAGAGAGTGAGAGGAATGCACCTGTTGTCCAGCTGCTAGCCGGAGACAGTGTTAACCCTGTGTCGAATAAAATAACAATCACAGCCTAGCGGGAAGACAAAGACAGGAAAAAGAAAGAGCACTGATACAAAAACAAAGCTTGCCTAAGAGGTAAACTGCGATTTCTTCACGTCAAATTCACGTCTATGTGTGAGCCATGAATTGGTCCACAACGCTGTGCCTTTATTCCAGCTGATTACCCAAAGGCCTGTAATCATCACTGTAAATATGAACACATACATAAATGCATTAATATCAAAGCAACAGTAAACATGTTGTACCCCACAAATGAACAGATGGACGAACATCCATTCTACCAGAGAGCAGTCCATACTGAAAACAAGATAATGTGTATACAGTTATATGATGCTTTTCTCAACTCTCAAGTCCTGCAGTAAATGTCTCTATTAATAAACTTTATATGTAAAAAATATATTCATACATATATAGCTTATTGCAATTTTACAGAACAGTGGTTATGCTCCTAGATGCTTGTTTGGGGAGGAGATGCACTCACGATTTCTGTTGACTAGTAGTTCTCTTGCCTACCTACGTTGAATGAACTTATTGTAAGTCGATTTAGATAAAAGCATCTGCTAAATGACTGTAATGTAATAAAGTTTAAAAGCGCATACCACAATGTTGTTTCTCCACCAAAACAAAAAACATGCCCACAGGAATGGAGCATCCTGATTCCTATCAGTGTCTGTCTATTCTTGCATACTGTTATCAATTCCAATTCCATTATTTTCTTCTCTTCCTCATCAGAATTGGAAATGGTTTTCAATACTCAACCCTAATTGTGTCCCCTTCCTGCTGTCAGCCTTGATTGTGTCCAATTTGTGACATGAGGTGTCAATAATGAGTTTTTCTGATGATGGGAAATTGTTAATTTGAAACCTGTCCTACTGTGTTTACTGTGTGTGTGTGTGTGTGTGTGTGTGTGTGTGTGTGTGTGTGTGTGTGTACAGCCTGTAACATCATGTCTCAGAGTCCAGAGGGCAGCTTCACCATGGTGATGCCACACCAGCGCAGGAACTGCAGCTTCTCTGTCATCTACCCTGTGGAGATCCAGCTGACAGAGCTCAGCCTGGGGCAGGCCAAGAGCAACGAGCTGAGCCCACAGGTTAGACATGTGGACACACACTCTCTGGTCCTCGCTGTCTCTCCCCACCTCTCTCTCTCTCTCTCTCCTTTTCTACTTATGTCTCTATGTATCTATCGACAGTATCTTTGTGTATACCACTGCCAAGAGTGGAAAAAGCACTGAAACCTCCTACTCAGGTAGCAGCATGTTTCTGAAATTCTACTGAAGTAGATGTTAAATGGATGAATGGATGGTTTGTGGCTAGTGTTAATAAGCTACTATCATAAATATGAGCATTTTCATGTTACAGTCAACTTAATGTTACCTCCACGTGCTTGTGCAAGTTTGATGCAGATGTTATTCTACTCTTTATTGGATACAGTACACAAGAAAGCTTACGCTCAGACTCGTTATTTCCATTCTTGACTACTGCCAACAATACTATTACGACAATCAATATTATTATTTATTAGGCAACAAGTTGGTTACAGAAATAAGTAACCACATTACAAAGTTTATCCAAGTAACCTATACATTATGGACAAACTTGTCAAAGCCAGTTTCAATCGTGAACACAACATTAAATAAAGTCAAGTTCTTTCCAAGTTAGAAAAGGAAAGAAATGCCTGAATATAAGAGATGTTTTTCAAATAGAAGGTAGAAAAAACACTGAAAACTATTTGGACATGATTCTCTCAGGTCAGAGCAGAATAACAAACGATTTCCAGAGTTGTTGGCAGCTGCCTTGATAGTTGCTGCCAGGTTGAGATTAAAATGATTTGTAAGAGTTGCATTTGGTGAGCCAAATATAACAAACTCAGATTTATGCATGACCATTAAGTTGAAGAAAGTTTTACTAGACAGTTTTAAAGAGTATCAGAATTATTTGTATGAAAGGGTTTTACAGGAAAATGCAGCTGTATATCGTCAGTCATGAAAAATAGAATGGGCCAAGGATGAAACCTTGGGGTGCCCCACAGCTCAAATCTTCTGAAGAGTACATAGCATTGCTAAGAACTGCCTAATTCCCTTAAAACATGATACATCTAACATGATAAGTGGAGGTACTGCGATCAACACTGTCACTACTACTGAGTATTGTGATACCTTGTGTTTGTCCAGCTGCACTACAACACAACGCTTGATGTACTGTACGTTTGTCCAGTAACCTTTACGCCCTCCCCCCTACAGAGGCAGGTGTGGTCAGGCTGTGCGGGGTCAGGTGACTATGTGGAGCTGCTGGGGGGCAACGGGGTGGACACCTCTAAGATGTTCCCTGTAGCCGACCTCTGTTTCTCCCTCAGTGGGCTGGGTGAGTTTACAGGTCTCCGTTTCACCTCCAGTGATTATATGTCACCTAATATGGTGTGTCCTTCAAGTGATGCTTTACTGATAGCGAATACTATGCTATGCTATGCTATGCTATGCTATGCTATGCTATGCTATGCTATGCTATGCTATGCTATGCTATGCTATGCTATGCTATGCTATCTATCTATCTGTCTATCTATCTATCTATCAAATGTCATTTATAAAGCAAAGTTTGTACATAACACTCATATTTCAGTGACTAAATAAACAATCTCTCTAAGGATTGTTATTATACATATATTTATATCACATACCAGGCTCAGATGGGCTGGCTGGCTGGCAAGAATGCTTGTATTTACACTAGTGTTAAGTGTGTCTCTCTCTCTCTCTCTCTCTCTCTCTCTCTCTCTCTCTCTCTCTTTCTTTCTTTCACTCTGTAGCCCAGATGAAGATCGGTTGTGATAACTCAGTGGTGAGGTTGGTGTCCAGTGGGAACTATATCAACCGTGTTTCCTTCCAATACCGACTACTGGGACGCAGCGAGCTCCCCAAAGCCAGAGAGAACAGTCTGGATGACTTCTGCACTGTGGAATGAGATGATCATACACACACACACACACACACACACACGCACACACACTTATAGTACACATGCACGCATTCACCCATGCACACACCCTCACAGAATAAACGTCATCCATCCCTCTGTAAATAGACCACTTTGATGATACTACTCCAATACATATGTTGTATTGTTTTTGCCAAATATTTTATTTACTATATAATTATATCAGCTTTTATCATTGGATATTTATTTGAAGATGTATTTTTATTAATCACATTGTCTTTGAAATGTTTATAAGCTGTCTGTAACGATTTATTTTTTCTTCGTTTATGTTTTGTCCTGAAATCATGTGAAATGTTTTTTGGCAAGAGCAGTACAAAACTCCCTACTTTATCCTTAGTTTATATCAGTTGCTATGTTTTTCTGGGTTACATTTCAGCTGTCCCTTCTGTTGAGTATTGCCTTTACAATTTAAAAATAAATCTGACTTGCATGATGAAGCACTTTTATGTTTTGTTTTTCTGAGGTCTTTAGATAGGCCTTATTCCATTTCATTATGAGGCTGAATGTCAAGTTGGTGTTTACTTTACTAGTGTGCTACTTTATAAAGGAACCTCCACTTGCCCATAACAACATCACAAATATGCCTTTTTGCAGGAGTCAAAATGTAGCCGTGATCTTCAGCCAAGTCCACGACTAAATACAATTCATGATACAAACTTTATTTATCCAGGCAAAGATGTCTCTTTCACAATCACACAGTTATAAACCTTCACACTTAGGGTTAGGCATGAGCACCTCCACTGGAACAGCTGGGGCTTAAATGCCTTGCTTAAAGTCACTTCAGTAAAGTTGATGAGGATAAGGGTGAGTCTCATTCACATTCCCCACCCAGATTTTCACAGCCGGTCTGGGAATTCAAACCCTGCTTCGATAAAGTCAAGGCTATTACCACCCTCGATTAACAGTGTATGGTGTTGATAAGCACTATGTGGTATGGCAAAAAAAAAACAGCTGCAAAACAACTTCATGCTATGAGGTCCTGGACTTGTGAGTGTGTGGCTTTGCAGAATGAAGAGTTTGTTGCTGCAGCAGATGCTAAAATGAATTATGCTGCCATGGCAATAAGTGAAATACACACTCATAAGCAGCACATAAATGTTTATACCTATGCGCGCGCACACACACACACACACACACACTTACAGTCCAGATTAAACCACGGCTCCAGAAGATGATGTAAAACATACTGTCTATGTTTAGACCAGGCTTCAATAGTGTAGCAGGAGAGGAAGTCACTGATGTACATCCTGGAGTGATGCGTGTGCGCGCGTGCTCGTGTGCGTTCGTGTATTCAAATATGTCCTTGGCAATCAGTACTACGCAGTGACGCAAGTATTTTCCTTATTTTGTTTAATCCAATCTGTTCCAGAGACCAAATCTGAAATGGGTTTCGTAGTGGTTGATGAGCGTGTAAAAACGTATTCAAACGGGCTTATACCGCGAGCACCGGAAAACACACCAAGATGTTCTAAAAGTGTGGATAGCAGTTTTGTTTGTGACCCTCTCTCTCTCCAATCAGTGACTGTTTTGCCTTAATCTCCTACATACTGTACAGTCTCTCTCTACTCTGGATTCTCAGGGTGCTGCTCTTAATGGGATTATCCCACAAGCCTCAGTGCTCTTATTCCCCTCGACATCCTTCTCACTGGCTCGCTTTTGATCTTCTCCTTACGAGGAATTAATCTCAAACCTGCTCAGCCGTGATGATTCAATTAAACCGGCGGATGTCTTTTTTCGCTCGGATGTGTTGCAATTTTCAGTCTTCATTAGAGAATGAAACACACTTCGGATGCCATCGAAAGGGATAAAGTCTAATTATTTATTTCTGGCACTGGGAGCAGAAGTCATATATCCTCTGTAATGTGTTTATAGCAGCCTATGATAATGGACTGGAAACGAGGGTCAGAAGTCCTCGTGCATGATGTGACCATGTGCAGAATTGCTTTACTTATTATTCACAGTGGGCTAACAGAGAGAGAAAATGTTTATTTAAGATATTAGACACACTTGAAAGGACAACTAATACACCACAGGGCGAACGTCATCACTGCTCAAACACAGTAACAATCATTACATACAGTATTATATCATATGGTCTCATGCTATTGGACTCTACTTCCAACTTACTTTTCTTTCCAACGTAATTTTCTGCAAAAAAATTATATTTCATTTAAGACTTTTAGTCCTATAAAACGTGCAGACATACTCACTACAACTTTATTCTACAGGCTAGCAGTCACAACAACACTCTATTAAATATAATGGTAGCAACATCACTCGAGTCCATATATTGTCAGCAGTCACAACAGCATTCGTATAATAATGCCACAGCACTGTATGTGGTGCAAACTAAACAGCATGATTGTGTCTTGTATCAATTTACCAGCAACTGTAGACCTACATTCAATGAAGCAACAGTAGAATACTCCATATGCAGTGTGGTGTGGGGCGTCAGTAGCTCGGTCAGCATCGTCGTAAGAGTGGGGGACCACGAGGACATCAACACTGCCCAGCCGCAGCCACAGCCTGGAGACAGACTCATTCACATACTCTCACTCATACAGGCAGACACGACCAGTGTGAGTGGACGGGACCATACAGACCAGGAGAACAGGACCTGTAAGCTAAATGTCCATTGGCAGGAACCTGGGATTACTCTAGGATGAGACTGAGCCACTCACTAAATGTGCAAAGCTACAGTAAGTTTGGCCAAATGATGGGGACTAGTTTCCCTTTCAGTAGCATCGCCATGTTTTGACTGACCCTGGCTGGAAACATGGTGCTAGTGGCTTTAAACATACCTGATATTTTGAAGCGTTTATACGCCTCCTTCTCAAGGGCTTTTCTTTTCTTTATTAATTCTTTCTCTGCTCCAGCTTTTCTTTTCTTTTGTCCATTTTGACTCCCTGTCACTGTGACCCCCTTAACACCTGGCATTAAGACCCCATTCACACCTGCTGTTAAAATGTGATCTGGATATCTTACCTGGTATTTCAATGTAAGGTGTAAATGCACACAGCACACATTGCAATTGGAACGTGATCGGCTCTGCCAGAGTCAGTACAATCCGTACAATGTGTTCACATTTGTGAGAAAGTACTGCCCGCTGGGCAGAAACGTCATGTCTCGTTCTGCCATCCACTCAGCTTCACCAGCTACACCACTCCAGACTCCTTTCCCTCGTCCACTGTGAAGGAGTCACTGGAGTAGCGTTCACACCAGCAAAAACAAACTGTCACTGTTTGCTGCCTCCTACGAAAGAGTCGGAAAAGAAGCCTCAAATGAAAAGCAAACACAGGCTGCCACACCTGCCATATTTGTTGTTGTTGACAATGCTACCTACTCTCCTACTCACCTGCTTTGCACAGCGTGCAAAATCTGACAAAAAAGTAGACAAGGAGAGTGCATATAAATACCAGATGTAAATGCAAAGGGCATATTTGGATTGATCGTTCTCTGGATAGCACATGCTGATATGAGTATAAATGGGGCATAACAGGCATCTTGGTGATCAGATTGTAATCCCATAGCCCTTAGGATAGAACCCTCTGGAGGCGGTCAGGGATGCATTGCAACCACATTGAACGCACATCTTCCAATTTTTCCCTAAAAGGTTTTTTTTGGGGGGGTGTTTTTCCTTGTCCTCTGTTGAGGCTCTAAGGCTGTGGGATGTCGTGTACTAACCATTTACTGGCACTGTGAAGCCCTTAGAGACTGGAACAGTTATTAAGGGCTATACAAATAAATGTGATGTGATTTGATTTGATTTGAACACAAGTGTAAATGCAATCATGTACTACGTAGCCATCTTTCAAATGACCCGCATCCACGGTTCTGTCAAAACATAAACGGTGGGGGAGGAAGTGATGTAGTGACGTATGTGGTTGTGAGAATTTCGCACAAAAAAGTGCAATCAGATCTCTGTGTGGACTTGATGTGGGCAATAGAAACACCAACTGTAACAGCTGGAATCCAGATGAATCCAGATTTGAGACGCATGTCACCTGTTGCGTTCACAGCAACACTTGCAGTAACAAGCTAAAAAAAAATCATGTTATGCTATACACTGATTAGTGATCCTCCATGGCCTCTCCGAACTCCTCCCACACCCGTTTTTTTGACTTTCGGTCGGCCTCAAGGAGATTCTGGAAAACCGTTCGACGACTCAGGAAGGGGAGGCAGGGCTTGACCCAAGCAGGGGGGGGGGGACCTGCTAACCCGGACTGAGGATGTCGTTGGACGGTGGAAGGAATACTTTGAGGACCTCCTTAACCCGACCAACACGCCCTCTGTCGAAGAGGCAGAGCCCAAAGCCTTGGGGGGAGCTTCGTCCATATCCTTGGCGGAGGTCACCGAGGTGGTCAAGATGCTCTTCGGTGGCAAGGCGCCAGGTGTGGATGAGATTCGCCCTGAGATGCTGAAGGCTCTGGACACTGTTGGGCACGCCTATTCAGTGTTGCGTGGAGGACGGGGTCAGTGCCTCTGGAGTGGCAGACCGGGATGTTGGTCCCCATTTTTAAAAAGGGGGACCGGAGGGTGTGTTCCAACTATCGGGGGATCACACTTCTCAGCCTCCCCGGGAAGGTCTACTCCAGGGTGCTGGAAAGGAGGCTCCGGCCGATTGTCGAACCTCGGATTCAGGAGGAGCAATGCGGCTTCCGTCCTGGCCGTGGGACTGGCGGACCAGCTCTTTACCCTTGCGGGGCTGCTGGAGGGGGCATGGGAGTTCGCTCATCCAGTCTACATGTGTTTTGTGGACTTGGAGAAGGCTTATGACCGTGTCCCCCGAGGTGTCTTGTGGGGGGTGCTGAGGGAGTATGGGGTACCGTGGCCGCTGTTGCGGGCTATCCGTTCCCTATACAACCAAAGTGAGAGCTGTGTTCGCATTCTCGGCACGAGGTCAGGCCCGTTTCCGGTGCGTGTTGGGCTACGCCAAGGCTGCCCCTTGTCACCAGTCCTGTTCGTGGTTTTCATGGACAGGATTTCAAGGCGCAGTCGAGGTGGGGAGAGTGTCCGGTTTGGGGACCTCAGGGTTGCATCTCTGCTTTTTGCGGACGATGTGGTTCTGATGGCTCCGTCAGACCGAGACCTCCAGCATGCACTGGGGTGGTTTGTGGCTGAGTGTGAAGCGGTTGGGATGAGAGTCAGCACCTCCAAGTCTGAGGCCATGGTACTCTCACGGAAAACGGTGGAGTGCTCCCTTCGGGTTGGGGAGGAAGTACTTCCCCAAGTGAAGGAGTTCAAGTATCTCGGGGTCTTGTTCACGACTGAAGGTAGAATGGGGCGGGAGATGGACAGACGGATAGGTGCGGCGTCCGTTGAGGTGAAGAGGGAGCTGAGCCGTAAGGCGAAGCTCTCGATTTACCGGTCCATCTTCGTTCCAACCCTCACCTATGGTCACAAGCTTTGGGTAGTGACCGAAAGAATAAGATCGCGGATACAAGCGGCCGAAATGAGCTTCCTCCGCAGGGTGGCTGGCCTCACCTGTAGAGATAGGGTGAGGAGCACGGACATCCGGGAGGAGCTCGGAGTAGAGCCGCTGCTCCTTCACATCGAAAGGAGTCAGCTGAGGTGGTTCGGACATCTGATTAGGATGTCCCCCAGGGCGCCTCCCCTTGGAGGTGTTCCGGGCACGGTCAACTGGGAGGAGACCTCGGGGCATACCTAGAGCCCACTGGAGGGATTATATATCCCTTCTGGCCTGGGAACGCCTCGGGATCCCCCAGGGGGAACTGGAAGGTGTGACTGGGGTGAAGGACGTCTGGAGATCCCTGCTGAGCCTACTGCCTCCGCGACCCGGCCCCGGATAAGCGGCTAGAAAATGGATGGATGGATGGATGGATGGATGGATGGATGGATGGATGATTAGTGATGTTTTGACCAATCACATTTCATGACAAGCATACTGATATTGACTTACATGTTACCTATCACTCCCATGTGGTATGGAGTTTTCTATTTTTTCTATTGTTTTTAACTCCTTACTCCTTAACTTCCATTCACTTTTGAATTCTTCAGATTTCAGATCAAATCAGATTTTTAAAGTAATAATCTGTGACATTTTACTATTCTCTATTTCTGTGTGATATAAAACAACAGTGAGCCTACCCAGATCTTTCAAATCCTCTGTCAAACAGGGAGGCGATGCATTTTACATTCCCCTAAGAGTCAAAAAAACATTTTATTTAGGATAAATAGAAGAAGAACTGGGTAGTTACCAGGGGCAGTGATAGCCATCATGGCTGAACAGACAAAGAAAGAGCGCCACCTACAGAAACTTCATCAGCAGAAAATCCAAGGAAAAAGAAGTGCAGTGAGAAACACCACAGCAATGAGTGTTTAGCAGACGTCACTAAAAAAACAAGCATTGTCACTTTAAGTGGTTGATTCATGGCAGGCTCTCTGGTAATCCTTTTGCTAAATGTAAATAGAGCAACCATCTCTTTTTGAATTGCTCCAGTAGTAGATATCAGTGTCCTATTGGCTATCATTTTTAGAATCCCAAACTCCTTTATCTCTGTAATGAGATATATGTGATTACACAGGAGATGTGTTGGATTTTCCCATTATCTCATTTTTTCTTTTATCTCATAGTTCACAAGGGCAATACAATGTAGCACGGGTAGTTATTATCACAACTCATTTGGTAGAGATATGATGAAAAATGAATGACAGGCAGTGAATTGCACACTCTACCTGCACACGGTGGAGGTTAATTGTCCGAGACATAACTTGAAGGCAATTTTCTTTCTCAAAGTGAATGGGAAACACTTAGACCCAAGTTCATATTCTTGCTTATTTAAGTGCCAGTGAATTATATGATTTAGTAAAAGCTTCAGTCTCCTCGTTTTTTTATCTATTTGAAGGAAAATGAATAGGTGAATTTTCAATTTATCGGTTTTACTCTTGCTTTCAAAAATGTAAATTAACAGTAATTATTAAAATTTTAATGAATCCAGAAAAATGACAGATAACTGTGATCAGGACATCTTGTCTTAGTTTAGTTTTCTGACTTTGTTAGAGAGTTTGTCATGCTAACAAAAATTTACTGGACTGTCTTAGACTATATTCTAAATTACTAAAAACAGTAAAAATAATCATAATAAGTTGCTGGAATCAAAGGTTTCATGAAGGCTGTTTGATTAAATCATATTAAAATATGATTACACTTTAAAATTGCTTCGTAATATTACCATCCTTTGCTTTTGGGGGATACAGTCAATTCTAAAGGATTTATTGAGAAATACCAGTGAATTTAAGAATTCAGATATGTTATTTATTTTACCTTCGATAATAATATCAATATCCGGGGCATCTGTGGATATTTTTAATATGATTTTACAACATAGTCTTGGCCATATTCATAGTATAAAGAATAATGTTATCATTTCTGATGTGGAATGAAAGGGGGAGTGGCAGTAGTGTAAAGGTTACGGAGGACTGGGAAAATCTGGGCAGGAAATGAAATGAAAGCCCCTGGGCAAGGTACTCAACCCCAAACTGTCAACAGTAGAAGACTGTGGTTGTACTGGGGAGCTCAGCGGTGTAAATATTTGTAACTGTACTAGTGAGAAGCAGGGCATTAGGGCCAATACAGGGCCAATACATTTTGAAAGGTTGGGGTACAATGTGTAAAACTATGATAACTGTCTGTAAAGAAAGCTGGTAGAGACTGAGATATCATTTTACTCTCCATTTCACTGCTCCGAAGATTCAAATTGCATGTAAAAGTTTTTGTTGCAGTTGAGACTCACACTTAGAAATTTCTGGCTTAGTCTGCCCTCTACTGCCGGGCTCCATCTAATACACCACAGGATTATGTGATCAGTTGCAACAGAAGTAAAACTTTTTCCGAACACATTTGGAAAGTTTGCACTGTTCTTTCCCTTCTTATGCCTTATATGAATAAGCTAACCATAATTCTCCGCTCATGTCTACGCTCCTGAAGTTGGACGTAAATATATATCCTTTAATTTTCTTAGATACTTTTCTAAGTTATACTTCTGGCTATTTCTATCTCTTTATTCCTTTGTCAAATTGTTATTATCAAAAATAAATTCAATTCAATTTTTCACTTTGTGTTTGGTACAAGCCTATATCTCGGTATAACAACTAAATATTAGTGTAGGATACAGTATTTTTTAAAAGGTGAGTAATAATTTAGAAGGATTCAAATTATACAGGAACCAGCTTGCTGACAGGCCTGCAATGTAAAAAGGAGGAACCCTACAGACACCAGGAATAACAGCAATAAATTGTCATTGTTGAGTATAGTTACCATTGCATCAGTGGTGGCATTGAACCTTTGCAATAAGTAAAATGGAGATGGGTGCTGTACATTGTCTTGTGCAGTCATCATCCCTCTAGTAAGTAGTTCAGCCTAAAATGAATATCATACATAAAAAAGAGTCCTATTTTATTATTATTTTTTATTATTTTTAATAAACAATTTGTATTTTTTATTATTTTATTATTTTTATTAAACCAGGTAGTCCCAGTGAATTTGAGATTAAAAGTGAGATTATGACATGTAGCCAATACATTTGTCAAGTATACTTGCAGGGCTAGACATTTACATCTTAAAGACATCTCCAAATATATCTCCAGGATCGACACCATCTAGAAGGTTCTATGATTACTAATACGTTTCCTCAGGCAGAATTGAATACTTAAAGCATCCTTGCAGATATTATTTTTACAGAATGAGGATGTAAAAATGAGGATAGCTAGGCTTCAAAGAGTGTAGCTAATAATGGCTAAGGACACTAGCAGGAGGGGAACACCGGGTCCGATGTGTTTGGCTCCATTACACAGGTCTTCATTACAGCATCTGAGACCCGTGGAATCAACTGTATTACACATAGCACTTCTCATGCACTCTTTGGTGATCAGATTTTCAGCAGCTGCAACAGAAAAAGTTTCAGAAAATGTGTAATATGTAACAAATATTGTATAAGGCAAGATGAAGATTTTCTTTCTTAAACGTCATTGACAATATAGATGATATTGAAGCTGATATATATTTTTCATTTACAGTTTTACAATTTACAATTTACAATACATTGTAGATAAACCATGTGATAACCAATCTATTCATACAGATTATTAAAAGCTGTAAACCCTTCAGCAATAGTCAACATTAAAAACATTTCCGATCATATCATATAGTAAGTTCAACTCACTGATGGTGGTGGAGCAGTGGTCGTAACCTGCAGGGCAGCTCCATATATTTGTGCAGGAACCAGGATTAGCATTCCAGCAGGTGTAACACTTCAACCCGCAGGCTGCCGGCAGAGGAGAGAGCAACATTTTCACAAAGGCTGACAAAAATGGAGTTGATGTTTGTGTTTCTGAGCCATACTACACTTCTGTACTCTCCTTACCAGTTGACAGCGTCATACAGACGAAGGCCAAAGACACCCACAGCTTCATTGTGACTTGTTGGAGAAACGGGGAAAGTGCAGAGAAATGAAAAATTGTCAAACCTGTGGAGTCAAATGTGAAATGTTCCTCCTCATTGTGTCTTTTATAACGTAACCTCATGTCACCTTAAGTGGGTTTATAGTCAATCAATCATCCATGTTGATACAGTTCTACCAATACAGCATCAGTTTATTCCATTGTCCACAATAGTTTGTTAAACATCTTATTTAACTTCAATCGAAACTGCATACTTGTCCTCTATTTGTGCAAGGCATGGACCCAAAACACTTCAGTCCTATGTGGCTGTGAGGTGACTATGTGAGACTGAAGCTGCCACACCTGCAGATACATATACCACACACATTACAGTCCAACATGCACGCAGCACTTGATTGTTCCCTCAGACCCAATACTGTTGCAGTGACCTCAGCAGAGTATTTTAATAGAGCTGAATTCCCTGTAAACACTTAGGCTTACTAACAGCACTACATAAAATGTAGCCCTGTACATAACACTGATAATACACAGTAATGGTTGTGAACACCAATTAAATACTACAAATAGTATCGTGTGAAGTATGATTTGGCTATTTACTATCCCCGTTCAGAAAATCTAATTTGAGTGTCAAATAAATCCTTCCCTCATTCGGTTTGCAATAATTACAGCATTAATTATTTACTTATACACACAGACGTGCACACACACACACACACACACACACACACACACTGTTTCTGAGCCCTTTAGTATAGAGCTCTAATAGCATTATTAGATCTACGTCACTAATCTGCTGCCAGAAGAGGAAGAGCGACTGAAAGAGACTCTTAGCTCTCTGACCGGCAGGAATTTAAAGAGGCCATTTACCCAAATAATGAAAACACTCATGTCTTCTGACGGGAGGCTTTTATTCAAAAAATATAATTCCCTTTCATCAGGGAACTTATCAAAGCTAAGATTGGCTATGTTATGGGGTTAGGACTGTCTGGTGTCTGTCAGTAATGAGCTTGCCCTTTTACTCCTGGATTAAGGCCTTTATAGGAGGCAGCTGAGGTCTGCCCATTGGTGAATACCAGGTTAGCCGGTGGCTAGTAGACAGCCGATAACGGGTAGCCCATCCATCGCCAGGCATTACCTCTTTCAATCACAATATTTATTAATTTGGCTGGGGGTTATGATGATATTCTTTCACTGTTTATTGTCACCCACAGTGCATGACAGGTATAGGAGCTCTGAATCCATCTCCATCTTATTTTAGCCTCGATGGTGACTTCTCTGTCTGGGGTTGAGAAGGTTGAGAAGTGTGCGAGAGAGAGAGAGAGAGAGAGAGAGAGAGAGAGAGAGAGCAACTAGTGTTATTTGGACATGATTGCTATCTAACTTCTTAGGCTATCTTCCTGTACTGTGTTCAGCGTCTGCAGTGTATTGCAACGCTTCTGTGTAAATTGCACTTTAAATACATTTGAATTGATTGTTATTGATTGACAAGCGCTGTTTACTCCACTTCTGTCTGCATGGCACCACAGAGGCAATAACACTCATGACATTTCTTTTAAGCAATCAAGCCTCTCATCATTGGACTGAAACCACGATTACCAATACAACTCTCCTGAAGAACCACCGAGACAGACTCGCTCCATCAGAGGGAATCATGAAAGGAGTTTATTTTTGTTTACAATTAATGTTTATTGTGCATGTGCTTCAATATAATCCTATACATGCCATGAGCATCTCGTACATATAAGACCGACAGTTTAACGACCAGCGGTTGGAGGGCCTGCTCTATCCCAGGGTTCCCAGTGGTGGTGATGTTCACTTCCTAAAGGGAGAGATGGGGGAGGGGATCTTGACGTCCTGACCCCTCTCCAGCCTCTTCTCACAATCAATCAGGTAGTTTACGCCGTCAATCACTAATTGGACCAACTCAACCTGTGGATGCACTGGTAACAAGCGTCAAAATCACATCATCACCGGCACAAGACATATATATTCAGAGGTCTGGTTACACTTGAATCACTTGAAGCAAATCATCCATCATGATAGCTGATGATGCCCTAAATCAGCGGTTCTCGACCATTGAGGCCCAAGGCAGATTTTTATTGCAACCAATCGCTACTCCAGCTGATTTCACTGAGTAGCTCCTTCTCTCTGGTTGTGCAAAATCAGTGAAATAAGCTGTCTGTGAATTTGGTTGGAATGGGGCGGAGCTCTGGCTGGCATCTGAGTCCAGCCCTGCAGATGGCAGCTACACGTTCACACCACACCTGCCAGGATTACAGAATTAGGAACAGCAGGGGGTATGGGGGTTATTCACAGCCTCACACCTGTTGGAAGTCTGGTCTTGTCTCTTTATCTTCGGCTCTCTTCCACTCATGATCTCACTTTTGCTCACTTTCATTTTTGCCCACCTCTCTTCACTTTTGCGTGTTTACCTCTGACTTGCCCAGGCGGTCGTTGTTAGAGATGTCAACGGTGTCCCCGGTGGCCGCCGTGTCAACGCCTCCCGTGCCTCTCTTCTGTAGCCTCAGGTTCTCCAGGATTTTACTGAAGCGTGGGTCCTGAGTGATGAACATCAGCCACATATCAACTCAGATCTTCCCTGATCAGGATAATAATACAGAACACTGTACGCTGTATGTGTACAGTGTATTTTTCTACATTACCCTGCTTAGAAGAGGCAGACGAACATGCACACCAGCCCTGAGTCCAGTACCCAGGTTAGACGGGCAAGTGAGAATGTAGCCCAGATGCTCGTTCCACATGAACTCCCAGCCTCTCTCGTGGATTAAATGCTCCACCTGGAAGTCACAAAAAGAAAGAGTAAAGACTGTTGACAAAGCACAATCTGTCATCAAGACACTCTCAAGACAATAAGTAAACTTTTAGTAGATATGTAATGGCACGCGCACACACACACACACACACACACACACACAAACACACACACACACACACACACACACAAGCTCTGGCCCTGTTTCCTGCTGTCTGTGATGTATATCTTCTACTTTTTATTTCTATTGACCTTGCTTTCATCTGTTTTTGTGTCCTTCCTGTTCTGTAAAACACTTTGTGGCACTCCAGCTTATTAAAAATAAAAGGACTTGAATTGAGTTGACTGGACCGCTTCACACAGGGATGGGCTGAGTCTACGTTTTAGATGATCCAGACTAGATTGTACAGTGACGACATACAGACACACATACTTGTTTGAGACCTCTGCAGAACCTTTCGAACACTCTCTTCATGTTTCCACCCTTTTCCATGGAGATGACCCTTGTGTGGTCCTCCTCATTGATCCAGATCAGGAAGTTCTTCTCGTTGTTATGCCTGAGACAATTAAGGAGGCAGAATGAGGACTGATCTTGAGTTGGCCTCCAAGCACACAGGCTAACCCGACTTTGTTGCATGCTGACAGTCAAGGCTGGCTTTGATGTCCGTGTTAGTACATCAACTGTGACATACGATTGAGTCATCCGACCACGAAGAGAAACATGACATTTGAGTTGATGAAACACACACAGGTGCAGCACGGCTCATACAGCATACCAAATGCCTCTAGCGTCGGGCCAGTCGCGGGCCATGAAGGCACAGGTGAGGAGGGGCGACACTGGCTTATCGAAAAGGAAGATCTGAAGTGGGATGTTATGGAGGGATGGAGGGAAAGGAAGAGGAGAAGTATAAGGACAGGACATTGTGGATATGTAGAGGACAGAGGATCAATAATCATCTTTGAGACAGGAGGGAGGAGAATGTTCAGGTGTCAGAGTAAGAAAGGGCATTGATCATGTCGTCGCTTTCTTGGCATACACCATTAGTGCATTTATCAAGCACTACATGTCTAGGAAGACAATGGAAAGGTAAAATGAATGGAAACACTAGCATATATGTTCTGGCAGTGACAGCATCTCTGGTGATTTTAGACCACGTCTCAATGAGGGTCAGTGTTTCTACATTATCTGTTTAATCCTCCATATGTAATGGAATGATTCTGAATGTTCATCTTGGCGCTCCAACTTTATACTATTCCAGAGTACCTCATAAATCCACTATTGGGAGATTAATCCTCCATTGGGACCATTTCTGCCTTATGGATCAGGGGTAGAAATACATCATGGGTTGAAGATGATCACAATAGTTATGCCAGTAATGAGAGTATTCCTGTTCAACGGTAACCAAAGATCCAACAGTCCTAAACCACCATGGTGGTTGGCTAGTTGTGGTACATATTGCATGTATGAGAATGAGCACTCCAGGGAACCTTCATACAGATACACCTGAGGCACAGAGCTATGTTTCTATTCTAGACAAACTACTTCATGCAGGGACTACGCATTACTTTACTTACACGGTTTACTATGAAAGCAACAGTATTTCTTCTACCTAGTATCTCCTAGCCTTACCAGATCCCACGGGCATCAGGCCAATCTCTGGCCATCCCAGCTGCCGTGAGCAGAGGTGACACAGGTTTATCAAACAGGAAGTGCTCCTGATAGGCCAGTACAGGGACAGAGGAACCCAGGGACATTAGAGGGCAAAGGTCATTATATACATCGTGTACCAACTTTAAACCAACTATGTCTTTGAGTGTGTGTGTGTGTGTGTGTGTGTGTGTGTGTGTGTGTGTGTGTGTGTGTGTGTGTGTGTGTGTGTGTGTGTGTGTGTCCACTCACATCAATAAGCTGTTGCTGCTCTCTGTCTGTCATCTCCCCCAGGCTGTAGTAGCGACCAGCCAGGTCTCCCTTCAGGCCAGCCAGAGCTGTCACAACCACGCGCTCTACCTCGCGGCGCTCAGAGCGAGTGCACGCGGGGGGAAGACTCAGCCCGCGGATGCTGCGGCCGGTACGTACGCGAGATGACAGCACATATCGCTCATCAAACATTCCCGATGTAACCTGAGGGAGAAAATCAGCGAAAAAGTCACTGCGTATAGACGTGTAGGAGTCAGAAAATGATGTGGACGGGCTAACGGTCTAACCTTAGAAGCATCCAGGTCAGTGGGGTGTTTCATTATGCAAGGGTCATAGCCGTTGTGTCTGTCCTTGATAACGGGATCAAAGAGTTCAGCAAACACCTGATGGAAGGACAGCAGCTCTGTCAACCTCTGTCACAGTTTCCCCCTCTGCAGGATTTGAACCACCTCAGACACACCACCTCACTAAAACATCAGTACCGACCTCGTAGCTCTCCTCATCTCCGGCCACCATGCCCACAGTCTTGATGAAGGGGTGCCCAGGGTTGTCCACCCCGGTCTGGATGCACTGGTCCACGGTCCAGTTGTTGGGGGTGACTTTGTCCCTCAGGCGGGCATATATGGCTGGGGACAGGGCTGACGACATGCAGTTTCTGTGCTTCCTCAGGTCAGGAAAGTCAGCACTGTGGAGTAGTAGTAGTTTGTAACCACACAGCCTCCTCAGAGTATTTCTTTCAATAGTAGTACTCCATAGTCCACTTTGTAACAATCATATATGCTTTGTATGTGTTACAGTGAATGTGTCTTTCATGTATTTAGGGTTTTTTTCACCAGAAAATATTTAATCTAGACATGTTAGCATCAGTTGGAGCTCGTCAAGCAGCAGGTTGTTGCCATGGAGGTTTCTCATTACAATGAGACAGCAGTGAGCAGCACAAATGTTTGACTATCAGATGAAATATCATCCACTTTGTGTCAGAGAGGTTCTTTGCATCTACATCATGCATTATTTTTCAATAACTCACACCTACTCATGCATTATCTGTCACTTGTTGAATTTGTTTAGATTTTACTACATCCCCACTGATGTCAGGACAGCTGAGTCGCTGCCCATCTTTCACCGCAGGCTGAAAACCCACCTCTTCAGGAAACACTACCCTGACCCTTCCTCTTAGCCTTGCCTATTTGTCGTCAATTATCTGTATGAGCTCTTGTTTATTGGATCTTGTTTATTTGATACACTTATTTGTCTTAGCTCTTGCTCATTTTATTTTCTTATTTGTCTCATTTGTTTAAGAAAAGTAGGTAGCTAACTTATTGCACTTTTACCTTAGTGCTAGTTCTGCTCTTAGTTGCTCGTTTAGGAAGGAAATACACTCACGATTTCTGGTGACTAGTAGTTTTCTTATTGTAAGTCGCTTTGGATAACAGCGTCTGCTAAATGCCTATAATGTAATGTAATGTAATGTACTATGACTATTATTGTATTCACACACGCACACACACATACCTGGGTGGATAGAGCTTCTTCCTCTCAGCAGCAGAGGTGCTGTCAGTGAGGAGGTATCCTGACACCAGGGTGCCGGCTCCCAGGCTGGCCAGTATCACTGCCGTGTTACGGCCGGACATCATGCGGCTAAATGGGGTCGTCATGGTTACGTGGCCTTGGGTATTACCTGATGACACATCAGAGGGTAACTGTCACTCTCTGGCAACTGCGAGCGTGCTGTTTGGTAAACAGGGAGTCAAAAAGTCAAATCATTATTTCCAGTCTTCCAGTGTGTGGTGGTTTTCTACCTGGATTCTTAATTAGCGATTTCTTTGACGTCACTCTGAGACAACAGGTCACCAGAGTCTGGTCACTGGTGCCAATCAATTATACCCTGAGGGAAATGAAATGCTTTACATTAAGATGCATGAACACACACCTACCCAAGTGCACACTCTGCTAATTGCATTATGATCAGAGTATAAAATGCTTAAGCAACAGATACGCCTGCAGTCTGCGTGATGAGATTATTCCAGAAGCTCTCTGATTGGTCAGCCCAGGAAAGCCACCAGGTCAGGTGATCAGTTGATTCGTGATTGGATATTGGCACACATGCCATTGTACAAATATGGTATAAAATGTCACTGCCTTCTTCTAACTTCCGATGATGTCAATCAAATATTACAGCTGTCAATCATATCAATGAGCACAATTTACGCATCTCACTATTATTTTGGGATCAATGTGAACAATGTGAAAATAGATGGTGCCTAATAGTGTCACACACAAGAGTTACTCAAAGTCACCTTTCACATACATGTACCCACCCGCCACACACACACACACACACACACACACACACACACACACACACACAGTATTAATAGTCGCTGTGGGTGAGCTTTAGTGCCAGCTTAGAGTTGGCATCGGCCCTGGACAGCACATGATCCTGTCTGACATTCTGGGCCGATCAGCTGAGCTTACAGAAGAAAGACAGAGGGAAAAAAAGAGGGAGAGTGGGAGGGTGCAGATGAGGGCAAGTAAGGAGGGACTGGAAGAGACTGACACAGAGACAGGAAGTTTGAGAGAAGATAGAGGAAGGAGAAGGGATACAGTACAGGATACAGTGAAAGACCTAAAACAGCACAATGTGGATGGTAAGGAGGGATTGTAAAGAAACCAGGGATGTTGAATGAGAAAAAATGTGTGAGAGAAAGAGTTGAAAGGGAGGGTGAGGACAAATGAGAGGGTCAAGTGTGTAGGAAGTGTGTGAAGGATGGGGGGGGGGGGGGGGTTAAATGGTACGAGGACAGAGAGAGGAGAGAAAAGGGAGTAGAGGATTTGTTTGGGTTGCAAAGTATGTTGTGTTGTGTTGTGTTGTGTTGTGTTGTGTTGTGTTGTGTTGTGTTTGAAGATAGATGTTAAATGTAGGCTGAATGGTCACTCTTAGGGCTAGGAGATACTGCTGGGGTATGATGGAGGAAATACTCAAGGGAACAGTTAACAGGTGGCTGGTTCCTGCCAGTATCAGCCAGATTAAGAGGTCCTAATGCAAGAGGCTGAGTGAGTGAATGTTCCCCCAAGGGCAAGTAGAAAAAAGGAGCTGCCAGTAGAAAGACAGGAATCACTTGGGATGAAACACATGCTGTGAGATGCAGATGCTTAGATTGACTCCATGTAGGAAAAATGGGATAACAGTTGTAATTAATTCCAAATTTGAAGATCTCCAAAGAGTTATCAGCAAAGCCAAATGGACTCTTCATACCCTCACACTCAGAAACATCATACATCTTTCCTCAGAATATTCCACTTGAGTCTTCTTCAGAGGGAAGGACACCATCTTGGATCTACAATATGAGCACTTTAGTGGTTGAAAGACCTACACCTACTCCAAAGAAAACATGCATGCACAGGAAGGGAGTAAAAACAGACGAGGAAAAGGACCAAGAGGGTGAGGGAGAGTTCTTCACCCACCTGAGGTTAGTCTGAAGAGTGATGGTCTCGTTAGGTTTCTGCAGCTCAGTCCAGAGAGGCTCGATCTGCAGAATGAGAGGAGAGTGAGGAACAATGACGGGATGAGATAGGGAGAGAGGGGGGGAGAGAGAAGGGCAGGAGGGTGAGAGAGATTGAGAGAGAGAGAGAGAGAGGGGGGAGAGATGGGGACATGTCCTGGGATGTTGGCTCAGGATTAGCCTCTCTGGGTGACAGACAGGAAATCCTCTTTCTACTGTCAGTCAGCATGTCTGTCTACCTCTTCACACATGCACATACACACACACACACACACACACACACACACACACAGATGCACCAAGTCACTATATGATCCATATGATACTTTCCTGAGCTCTCCTTCACTTCACTTCACTGCAGTCGTCAGTCTGACCATCAATGACCTTGAACTCTCCACTCCCTTACACACTAATAAGATAACTGGGATGACACACCTACCCTTCACTACAGTAATAGTTACACACAAGCTACATATTACACAGATTCCTGACATCACGTTGTATACATTAGCTGCCCCTCTGATCCAGAGCACCTTACAGTGAGTGAGCAGGTGAGGGGTCAATGAGATGCTCAAGGACACTGACGGGATAGACCAGCTGTTGCAGGATGTGAACATGTGACCGTTTCATTATAGAGTAGGCTCTCTAACCATTACGCCACTCTGGCCCTAAGACATTTTACATCACACATAAATGAATGTCATTCTGTACATGGGTCTAGAGAGTGGTCATGATCTTGGCTTTATCTGTCTACAGCAATATCAACTTGGTCACAACACTCACCCGTAATGCCAGGCCTGCGTTCATATGCATGTAGTTTTGTATCACTGCACCTTACAACTTAGTCTTGAGTCCAATTTCTGTGCAACCGTGAAGGGTGTGCATGTATTGTATAGGCACATTTATTGTTCTACAGCCTTTGTACACATTTGTATCTTTGTGATCTTTGTAAGCTTCAATGAAATGTGCTTTTTGTTGCATTAGGAGAGGATTCCCTTTCCCCGATTTTCTAGTAATTTGAGTAGTAAATGTTGGTTCTGCACTTTTAGGAAGCCCTTGAATTATTATATTTGATTCCAAAGGTTAGGTAGGTAAAAATGTCTGCCACACTACCATCTCAATACTCACACATCTTCTTTATAAAGTTTTGATCGATGATGTGTGAATTATATCACCTTGAAAACATTTGCTCAACTTGCTCAGTCTGGAATTAAGACAGAGAGAGGGACATGAGACATGAAGACACTCCCTCACAGTACACACTCTCAATCATGTACACTGACATTCCCTCACGTATACACAGGCACATTCTCTCTCTCTCTCTCTCTCTCTCTCTCTCGCTTTCTCTCTCTCTCTGTCTCTCTCTCTCTCTCTCTGTCTGTCTCTCTGTCTCGCTGTCTCTCTCTCTCTCTCTCTCTCTCTCTCTCTCTCTCTCTCTCTCTCTCTCTCTCTCTCTCTCTCTCTCTCTCTCTCTCTCTCTCTGTCTCTCTCTGACATACTTTCCTGGAACAAGGGCTGAGTGTCTGAGTGTCATGTCTGTTGTTCCTGTGTAGATACTGAAGTGAATTGACAAGCCACAGTCTTTCCTCTACATATTAAACATAAACTTTGCAATCCTAATTGCTAACTTAAATATCTTGACGTGAAAATCAACATAAAATAGAAATAATTATTTATTAAATCAACCTGACTAACTGGCTGCACTTGAGAGCTCAGAAAACACGGGAACATGTATTTTGAAGATCAGATTAGATCACAGGTTGGCTTCACTGATGTAGAAAGAGGCAATGCCATCCATGACCACAGGGTGGCAGGAGACCACCAGTGCCAGGTCACACTATTAGATGGCAGTCACAACAGAGGCACAGTCCTTCAAGATGCAGGACTCCAGACAAAGGTGGTCAAAGCCCTTAGGCAGAGCTTTCTGAAACTAACGACAGCTGATAATGCAGTTAGAGGAAAAGACAGCAAGGGAGGATGTGGAGACTATGATCAATACAGCTCCAATCAAAGAAGGTCTAATCATTGATTTGTATGTTCTTACAGCCAGAGCCGGCCCTACCCATTAAGCGATACAAGCAGTTGCTTAAGGCCCCCTGGTCTCTGGGGCCCCCTAGAAATGAACACGAGACAATAATGAAATAAAAATTGAACTTCCTAAACAAAAATTGACAACATTGCGTGCCATTTTTGCCCACAAATAGTGACAAAACAAGAAACGGGCGAAATGGACAATTTAGGTAGGCTAATGTACTTTCCCCTACGAAACAAGCACTGCAGGATTCTGTGGTAACAAAAAAATCACATTTTGAGGGATAGGTATCTTCACAACCTATTCTTCGCTCTATTACATGCTTATTTATACATTATGTGTCCTTAAACTAATATTTACAATACACAAGTTGGTTCAGTGCCATGTGAAGTGGCAACACGTTACAATGAGGGGGGCCCCCAAACCAAATCCTGCTTAGGACCCCCAAAAGTCTGTAAGCCCTGCCAAGTGAATTATAGGTGAACGTCTTGCTTGAAGAATTTCCTTGTAATTGAAATTGTATTTCGGCATTCCTTTTAAGACTTTGACCACAATTAATCAATTTGAACATTTTAATTAAGAGTTTGTCCACAAGGGATCAATCAGTCCCTGATTGAAACCAATCAACTTACTGAGAGCAGCTTCTTACAGAATATAATGATGTCCACATTCTGTTGTGTTGTAGCAAACAAGTCAGATCTTAACAGTCCTTTACATCTACATCTACATTTACAAGGAAACTTTTATCGTTCGATACGAGATGATTGACAGCTGTAGCACCAATGGTGTTGCAGCTATAGGTGGGACATACAGAAACACTGGCTACCAAGTAGAGTCATAACCATCCTTTGTAGTCCTGTAAGTATTAACACACATTGTGTCAGTCCAGTGGCGTATCAGTGGGAACGACATACTAGACCAGATGGATTACCAGTTTATTTGAACGTTAGCTCGTCTTAATCTTAACAGCTGGGTTACTTGGCTGGCTAGGTAGCGTTAGCAACTGTGAACTGTAAACATAGAAACACTGCTTATACAACACTTTTCTACATGCCAGACTACGTGTGATCTTGCAAGTATAAAAGGTTTTTCTAAATATATATGGACCATTGTAGTATATTCAAAGCATGGTTAGCCACAGGATAGAATATCTGTTGCCACAGTAGCTAACTAAAGAACAGTCTTATTATTTGAGTTAAATGGAAGCCAGTGATTTTAAGAAATTATATCATTCCCATTTCCCAGGACAGTGTAGATATTGTTTGTGGACATAAACAAACAGAGTAGTAAAACTTGAAACCTGTGAATGAATGGTGGCTCCAAAAAGAAAGACATTGCACTGTTTCATCTTGCTAATAAAACAGGTTCAAGTCTGTGACTGTGAGGGCACCCAGGGGTGCTATCCGGGGATAAGAGGACATTTATTGGTTCTGAACTGATAACACTACTGTAGAATAAAATCATCTGGGATTATAAAGTAAAATATTACAGTCTACAAAATGAATACCTTCATTGTTCATCATCTAAAGAGCAGCTTTAGAGTTTAATTTTAATAACACCACAGGGACAGTGTCTGCTGTGTTCTGTCTGACGCTGGTGTGCAACTCAGCACTATTCTTTATTATGTTGACTGCAACGATGGCCACTGTCACATCTAACAGAAATGCAACTAATTCCAAATGAAAGGTAAAAGGTAATCCTTCCTATGTCACCCAGAGGTTCCCAATGGCTCTCAAACCAGTTGAAATGTGTTGATGCACTGGAGACTGTTGAACCACACAAATGTCCATCAGTGCTCTAAAGCAAGAAATGAGTGTATAGTCTGAGGAAACATTCAAACACATAAGGCATGTTGAATTTTATTTGCCCTGCCCCTACAAGTGAAAAATGCAAACAAATAAATAAACAAACAAACAATACAAACAAAGCATCCTGTTTTCCCAAACTGGTATTTAAAACAGACACTCAGAGTTACAGACGCAGTGTAAAGGACAAGTTCGCTCAAAAGCAAAGCCTGCAAACATTTTCAATCTGGAACAAGTTCATGATTCTACAATCGAGGCCTGCAGATAACTCCTAACACTGCTACTGCATAACAACAGGCTCTTTAACAGATGGCATGGAGTAAAGACTACACTTGACTTCAGAAAACTGTGAGGTACAATATGAGAAATTTGACAAACTTGTCACATTTGATGGGTGAAATATCACTTTTATCCTTGATAATGGAGCCAGGCGACAGCTACAGAGACAATAGTAATATAGAGAAGCAGAGGGGAGGGTACAGGGAGGGTCAGACATGCACAACATGCAGCTGTGGGGTGCGTGCAGGACAACTATGTTCATAATATCAGCGATACGTCACACTAGGATTGCCGCACCATTAGAAAACAAATTGTCGTTATTCAAATGCTACATTTTTTAACCTTTAAAATACATATTTTTTCTTCAGAATAAAGTTCAACATAGATTTCTTGCGATATAAGAGCTTAGGATGCAAAACTAAACTTCAACATAAACCCAAGACAGAAAAAACAACAAACAAAATCAATATTCACAGCATAACAATCCAAAAGTATTTCAGTATCACGATTGCTAAAATCATATGATATGTCACTATATACAAAAATAACAACATAAATATATGATGAAATAAATAGCATGGTAAATAACTATCATATTGTCACTCAAGCAAAGCTACATCTCAGAGAGTGCAAAAAACATCCCATCCTACATCCAAGAGTTACATACTGGGTCCTTACTATACAGGTCAGTATTGGACAGGGTTTTCAAAGCCAAAAATCAAATTGCACAAGAAATCTGCAAAAGCTTTGGGAGAGATTCTAACAATTTTAACACTAGAGGGAGATATTTGCTGTGGATCAGTTGCTGCAACGTCTTTAATCTTTTTTACACTAACATGCTACTGTTCAGCCTACATGATGTATTTTCTAACTGAATAAATAGAAGTACCATCCAATTTGTAAAAGAAAGCTGAATGCAAACAGTTCCAACAGTTTAAGTCGGGTTTTTAAATGAAACTTCAACTTTAGGGTTAGTGGACGGGCAAATGTGGGGAAATTGACCAACAGTATAGAAAGGCACCATTAAGGTATCTAGTTTTTATCATTCATGTGGACATAGGTAAAAAACACATAGATGTCCGTTCTCATGGGAAGTCTTTTGCTGATTGGCAGAGGCCAGCTAAAGACTGTTCACTGCTTCATCAATAAAAATCAGCCACTTTATATTTGATTACTTTGATGTGTTTAAATTATGTATCTTTCCATGTCATATTTGAAGGCTTAATGGCAAACTGCCATACCCAGCCCGCTGAAGATGCATAGTGGCTTAGAGAGTCACCCTGGTCAGAGTGAAGCATGCTAAGCGGAGGGTCAGGGGTTCAAGTCGAAGGCCATTTAAACATTTACATCCCAAGTTGAAATCATGCAAGTTTATGCAGTGACCATCGTGAGAGAAAGCATATGGGGCGGGGGGGGGGGGGGGGGTCTTGCTCCAGGACGTGGCACAGAAATGCACAGGCAACGGAACATAGACAACAGCACAGAGACACTAGAGCTCGGACACCTCTCTGTCACACACTATCTGTACATGCTACATCTCTTTTAACATCCACTGACGACCACCGCAAAAAGATTCAAGTCTTTTCAATGCTCTCAGCCTCCATGCACTCTCAGACTGTCTGAGGAAGTGTGGTGTCACGTGCACCACACTCATGGGCGAGGAACACAGCGGCATGTGATTCCCTTCACACTCTTACTCAACGTGACCAAAACCTCTCTCTCTCTCTTGTTCTCCTTGAAAACAATCAGTCCAATATCCTAAAGAACAGAACCTATTCCTAGCCTGTCCTTTTCTCACTCAACCTCTCTAGCCTCTCTCCTCACACTCTCTGGCTTGTTCATTTTTTCTCACAGTTGACTTTCAAGATCTCTCTTTCCTGTCATGTGGTCTCTCTCTATTTCCGTCTCCATCACGTTCTCAAAACTTCTCCCTCATTGATGTGATTTTGTGGGCGTGTTGCCCTTGCAGGGGGTCCAGGCTCCCACTGGCCGCAACAGTTGTCACTCAGGCTGGGAGCCGGGGCTCGATCTTCAGAGAGAGATCATAGAGGGTGTCTTCATCCATGATCAATGTCTTATCTAGCAGGTACTGGGTCACCTGGATAGAAAACAAGAAAGGGGAGAGATCATTTGACTTCATGCACAGTGGAGAAAGGAAGCTCTCTCAAAAACAGCCAAGATCAGTACTTCTGCAAGGATCTTTGTAGAGCTGCTAGCTAAAATAAGGTGCCTAGTGTACACAGAACTGAACTCATTCAAGAGCCTTTGTATATTTGCTAATGTATATTGCTGATCTTGTGGTGGTAGTGATGAAGAAATTAAATCAGACGCCAAAAGGAGGATGCAGTGTGTGAGTAGAGAAAAGTACCTTGGCTTGATGCTCTACCCTGTACGGGGTCTGCTGGAACTGTCGGATCTCTCTGATGATGTGGGAGATCTGGAGGAACACAATGTTGATTTTATGTTGTTGATTGCATCACCGCAATGTGTTTGTGCATGTGCATGTATGTGTGTTTGCACATGCGTGAGTGTGTGTGTGTGTGTGTGTGTGTGCCTACCATCCTCATTTTGGAGAAGTTGACAAGGCCCTCCTCAGTGAAATTGGGTGTTCCCTCCTCGATGAAGGCCAGGTCTGTTAGGTACATTCCCAGGTATGGCACACATGGAGGGTTGCAGCTGGAGGGAGAAGTGGGGTTGGTGGTGGGTCTTCACTGGTTCAGCAGTACTTTGCATTACAAATACACACTCAGGAAATCAGCTGCATTTTATGTTCAAAATAAGAATAATGAGCCACAATCTTCTTCCCCCTGAATATTATGTTGCGTTTACAGTGATATTTTACAGTTCTGTATTGCACAATACTTTGAAGTCTCACTTTTTCAGGGTCTCCCTCAGGTTTTTGAACCTTCCCTCAGACGACACTGTCTTCTGTAGCTTGTCCATCAGGGCTTTCGTCTGGGAAAGACCACAAAATAGCCATGCCTCTTAGATCTTTGACATTATTCCACCAGAAACCAGAAACAAAAATCAAAGCAGCAAAAAGTACTACACTTGATCACAGACACAGGAACAGCTTCATGCTCCAAACTACCCAATTGTATAAATAGTCATGGAAAAGTGACATTCATTCATTAATTAATTAATTCGATACGATAAACCAAACTATGCAACATTGGTTAGTTGCACTTTCTTTCTCTTTTCAGCTACATTGCATTGCTATCATTGAATTGCCCTGAAATGAATGAAGGTGACAATAAAGATCATATCATATTGTAAAAACACATGAAGACATTTGTCTAACTGAGCCTGATGCTTCAACCCCAGACCCCCCCCCCCCGACAGGAAGAGACCTTCCTGTGATTGGATGGTCATAGTTTCGATCTCTGCAACAGTCCATTCATCAGCCCTAAACCTACCTGCTCCAGGGGCACAGCTAATTGCTGGCACTTTGCTCTGCCCTCTCTAGTGGCATGTATTCTCCCAGGGTATATGTGAAGAAAACAAATTTGCGCTACTGCGTACTGCGCTAAAGAGGTGCCATTTACAATAATCATCATCTAGTGAAAAATGAGTCCACCTGTTTGCTGATTTTGGCCCAAGTCTTCTTCAGCCGGTAGATGGCACTGCGATTGAGCGCCGATGTAATCTCCAATACCCCATTGTAGTTGTTGAGACAGCGGCAGATGTCGGCCACAGCCACCCACTTCTCTATGGAGTTGGCCCTCGAGCCCACATCAGTATGGGTCATGATCTGAGACGCCACCAGGTTGCTCATCTTCAGATGGAAAAGAACAGATGAATGTGAGAGGAAGAGCTGTAACGGATATTTAATACATATGTATACAGGCAAAACAGTCAAAGGCGCCTGATCGAGCTTACATCATTGAAGTGCTGACTTGTTTTCATGATGTAGGGCGTCCTCTCTGTCTTATCCACCTTCATCCAGCCCTGGCCCAGGAACTCTCTTAGAGAGGGGTGACAGAGGTACACTATGAGTCCAGGCCAGGTGCCAGATCAGACCAATACACTTGGAAACGGGGCACAACCACGTCACTTTGGGACATTATCTACTGTCCAGTAAGGGTTGATGTGCACTAAATGATTTCTTAATCCAGTTAAGCACCATGAATTTTCATGGTGCTTACCCATTGACCCATTTTCAAGAATGAGTTATCTCAAGATAGCAAATGAGAAAAACTGTGAATGCTGTATTTTCTGGGGTACAACAAATATGGGTTTTTGAATGCTCATACCGACATTGCTGCCTTTAAATCAATCATTCATTTACAAAAAACATTACAACAATTAAATGGGCAAAGAAACAAAATTGCATTGCAGGTTTTACAGACGGTCTTTATTCTGGTCAGGAAAGAGAAGAATGTGAAAGATTGGGGTCCTAGATTTTTCTCATCAGCTTTCTCAGAGCATACAGAGGTCGAATGAAACTCTGGTGCTTGATTGGTTGAAGAAGTCTTGTACTATGCAGTATACTATGTATACTATGTATACTATGTATACGATGTAGTGACACTGTGACAGTATGAGAGGACTGACTCATAAGGAATGCTCCTGAAGACGATGTGGTCCAGCAGAGTGATCTGTTCAGCCAGCTCCATCGCCGACAGAGACTCAAAACACTCTGCCTTTGGACACTCCGCCTAAAAACACACACACACACACACACACACACACACACACACACACACACACACACACACACACACACACACACACACACACACACACACAAAGACACAAATAAGCAGATGCACAACCCAACCATAAACACACAAAGAATCACACCATAACACAAAGAAAAATAACAATGAGATATAAATACCTAATACAGACACTGGCTATGACAGTTTGTGACAGTTGACAGTCCCATGAAGTCATGGACATGGGAGGGGGTATTTACTTCTGCCTGAGGGACAGAACAGTGTGTTCTGACAGAGGCTTTTCACATCTTACAAAGGATATGGACACACACACACACACACACACACACACACACACACGTGTATGTATAGCCCAGGCTGAGAGGCAATGTGGCATATAGACAGCCACACAAAAAGCATGGTCTGGCTTATGTGTGTGTGTGATTTCATTCATTCATTCATTTTCCATATGCGCTTATTCCTATCCCACGGGAAGCTGGAGCCTATCCCAGCATGCATTTGGGCAGAAGGCAGGGAAACAAACACCTTGGACATAGACAGACAATCATATTCACAGCTATGGACAATTTAGAGTCTCCAATCCACCTGACTCACATGTGTTTGGACTGTGGAGGAAACCCATGAAAACTCTACACTTAGGGGCGGATCTACTAAGATCCCAAATAAAGGGTACTAATTTGCGTGTGCATTCTAAAAGTTTGCGCGTGTGGTTGATGGACGTTTTGCGGGTGATTTACTAAGAATGCGTGCGTAAATGACAACAGGCGCAAACGTGGTGGAGACAGCAGTATTTAAATGAGGGTTTTGCGTGTTTAATGTTTTGCACCATGGAGAGTTTGGATGGGCAACAGAACCGCAAGCGCAAAATGAAATTTGAGCCTATAGAATTAGAGGTGTTAGTGGAAGAGGCAAATAAACATTTGGATGAGCTACAGCAAAAAAATCTGAATATGACAAAAAAGAACACTATATGGGAGATCATCTGTGAGAAAGTAAATGCCGTTGGTAAAACAAGAAGGATGAAATTAAGAGAAGATGGCAAGATATAAGACGAAGAACAAAAGAAAAATTGGCTTATATTAAACCTCAGCAAAGAAAACAGGTGGGGGCACGGTGGAAGAGATGCCTCTAACTAACATTGAGCAACAAGTGCAGTTCAAGTGCAGTTTCTATGTCTCCTTCTCGCTACAATAACGGCAGTCATTTGTGCACAATTACGCATGCAGGGCGTTTGCACCTTCCCTTGAAACGTATTAAATACAGACGCAGTCTCCATCAACGAAATTGCGTTCAGGTTTGATAGATCACAGTGCGTGTGCTACATTAATCTATTTACATTTTCTCCTCCCAGTATTTTGCTAAATAGCGTGTAAACGCCCCATCTTGCATATTCATTGAGGCAAAAGTACTAACTGGATAAGACGTGTTATTTTGCACATTTGCAAGACGCAGTCCTCAGTGCGCACTGTTAGTAGATCAGTTTGTACATTTATTTGTGCGTGCTATGAGTTTGCACACATTTTTACACACGCAAACCTTTAGTAGATCCGGCCCTTACTGTTGTAAAGATGTAAAGATGTTGTAAAGATGTATACACTACTTGTCAGTATTGTGTATCATACAAGACAATCGTTTTCTCACCATCTGTAGGATGTCTTCTATCCTCAGTTGGGCATCTTCCTGCTCATCTTGAGAAAGTGCGCTAGGGAGAGAAAATGATCAAAGCTCGGATATACACTATATGAATAGAAAATAACTCATTTAATTGGAACCCATTTAATTGGCTTTCAGTCCACATAGCAAGTGTCATATTCAAGTGTGTGTGTGTGTGTGTGTGCATACTTTAGTATGTTGGCAGTGGCTTTCCTTTCCTGAGGCAGAAGGTCTGGATCTCTGAGGACCTCCTCCAGGAGACAGATCACCCCCATCTTCAGCTCCCCATTCATCTCAAAGTCCTGCACACAGACAGACAGGCAGACAGACAGACAGACAGTCACACACACACACACACACACACACACACACACACACACACACTGGAATATTACATAGTGTTAAACTGTGGGCAATTACATTCTGTCTTCCATTCCCCCATTGCTCT
>JAXDDW010000002.1:14975000-15160000 GCA_034670385.1 Hoplostethus mediterraneus
AAGCTCCTCCCCCTCCGCGATCGAGTAGGGACTCTGGTCCGGAGACGAGGGAATGAGAGGAGCTTGGTCCTGGGGCAGCTTAGCGTTGCTGGGCGGGGGGGAGGTGGAGGATGGGGGAGGAGGAGAGGAGGCGGTCGGGGTCGGGGTCTGAGACGTTGGGGTCTGGGGGGTGTGGGCAGACGTCGGGCTACTGGCGGCGGACTGGGAGGAGTTGTGGTTGGAAACGGGGCCGGTCAGGTCGAGGCCCCCCACCCTGGAAGTGATGGGGGAGTGGAGGGAGAGCTTCCGGGTTCGGACAGGGGAGGAGGTGCGGGAGGGGATGGACAGAGGCGGGGGGGAGGAGAACTTGCGGCAGAGGCGAGGGGATTTGTCGTTTGTGTGCTCCCCACTTCGGTTATTCTGATTGGTGGCAAAGAACAGCTCCAAGGACCTGACAGAGGAAACAAAAAAGCAATATGTTAGCAAATAATGGGGTATTAAAAAAGAGATAAAGAGAGAGAGATCAGGGAAAAAAGAGAAGCAGGAAGAAGTGCAAAACGATCACAGCTTTCTATGCATCTATGCTGTACTGGTTGCCAACATGGGCATCATCCGAGTGCCAAGGAGGAACAATTGGTTACGCAATGTTTATGGGATGATCTCTCCTAAGGCCACTCTCTTTTACACACACACACACACACTCCACCGATAACCAGCAGCTACACTCATCCATCCAGCACAACAACATCATTCTCTGTACTTGTTCTGCGTTCCTTCAAACCCCTCAGAGATGACGTGCGAACGTATATATATCACGAGAGGCGCGATTCAAAGAAAAGCACAGCCATCATTTATTCATGCAAGCCTGTAATTCAGCAGGAAATAGGAAAACAAATTGCACTCGAGATGGAAATAGGAGGAGGAGGAGGAGGAGGGGAAATGAAAGACTGAGAGAGAGAGAGAGAAGGCAGAAGAGAGGGGGAATGGTAAAGAGGTTGGGGATGCAGGCAGCAGAAGATGCTTTAATAAAAGGGAATGAGAGATAGAGAGAGAGAGAGAGAGAGAGAGAGAGAGAGAGAGAGGAAAACAGCCTTGAGGGTGTCCGTAGAGGAAGTAGTGCTGGGGGGGAGGGGGGGGGGGGGTGCTCAAGTGGGAGGAGATGCTGCAGTCTGGCTCCCCACCTATCTTCAGACCTATCATTAACCTGACACGGTCGGATTGGTGGAGTTACATCCCATCCAGTCATATAAGAGATAAGTGGTAGATAAGCAAGTCAAGGAGAAGGGGGAGGGAGGTCATGCATTATTTAAGTTATCTAACCAAGACCAAGAGAAGAGGAGGACGAAGGAGGAAACGGAGGAGAGAGAGTCGGCAAGCACGCGGGAGAGAGAGAGGAAGGAAGAATGAAAGGGAGCTTGTTACTTTGACGGGTCCAGGGCTATCTTCTTGATCTTCAGACTGTAGTCAGGACAGATGGACGTGATGGACAGACGGTCAAATGAGTGGTACTGCACCCTGTAGTGGGAGAGGACACGGATGGGTGGATGGGTGGATGTAACGCGATGGAAAGATGAGTCATGAAAGTACACAGGTCGTAGTGGACGGTTGGATTGAGAGGGACGGTGTGAGGAGGAATGAAACTGCACAAGCCGTGGAGTGGAGGACAGATGGGCGGGGATGGGGGTGTGACACGTGAGCAGTTTGGAAGAGGAAAGGTGTGTGAGAGGAAGAGGGATGCCAGTGTGTGAGTGACAGAGTGACAGTGTGTGTGTGTGTGTGTGTGTGTGTGTGTGTGTGTGTGTGTGTGTGTGTGGATGCATGGATGAGTTCCCTTCTCTCCCCAATGAAGGAGCCTGCAGGGCGTGAAGAGTTAGTCCTCACACACAAACCTGCCCTTGGGCAAAAAGGAAAAAAAAAAAAAGACAGAACTTCCAGTTGAAAAAGTCATTAAGTCCAGGCAGGAATATAAACACACACTCTTGGATGCAGCCAGAGAACGAATGAGAGAGAGAGAGCAAGAAAGAAAGAAAGAAAGAGAGAGAGAGAGAAAACGGACACACAGCATATTCCTACGGCTGTGCCAAGGGCAACATTGTTGAAGCATCTGTTCTGCTGGTCTCCACACACACACACACACACACACACACACACACAGGCTGGTACAGTATGTATTTCAGCCGGTATGTGTTTAACCTTGCGGGCAGAGGTGGTAGCTGGCTGCTGAGCCCAGAGCACTGACCCACATCTGACTGCATCATTCAGGGGCTGAGAAAAAGAGGGGGAAGCTAATAAAACACTCCCAAAACACTCATATTCATACTTGCACATCACACACACTCATGCAAACATATGCATGTATATATATATATATATATATACACAGACACATAGAAAAACACTCGCTTGCACACGCACATGCATGCACATACACACACACATTCATAAAAACGTCATAAAATCCATCCTGGTAAAGGTGCATTGTGGCAGGATTTATGAAGTGCCTCTGTGGTGGCATTGTGTGTGTGTGTGTGTTCATATTTTCATCAGTGTGAATATACATGTGTGTGTGTGTGTGTGTGTGGCGCATCACCTGATAGGGATGGAAGTGAAGGGCTTCTTGTAGATGTCAGCCAGCTTGTCCATGACCACGGCCGCCGTGGTGAAGATCCTGTATGTGTGGAGGAAGGTGTTGAGGAAGTCTATGGAGAGGAAACGCAGGTCGGTCAGCCTCTCCAGCAGGCGCTCCACACTGGCATAGCGGATCTGGGGGACCTTGCAGGAGTTGAGCGTCTTGCTGAAGCAAATGTCAACATCATCTTTATGGAGACGCACATCGGATCTGATGGATACATACACACATACACACATAACCAAGCGCGGGTGACTCGTCGAGCCGCTAAGCAAGGAAAAAGGTGTCATGAAAACAGCTGAGCAAAAATAGTGACGTAAAAAAGAGAAATGGATAAAAAACCCTGTACATTGCAAAGAGATGCAGAGAAAAATATGAGTGGACACCAATGGGTACCAATGCTGTCGAGCAGGTCAACGTAATAAAGCATAACATAATATAAAAACCATCCACGGTAAATCAACAGAGGTTTGACATTTTCACACACACAAACACTTACTTGATCATGTGAGGCACGGTGACTTTGGAGTTCTCCTCAAACACGCTGGTCATCAAGCCGTTGCACCGGATGTTATCGATGCACTACAAAAGACAGACAAGAGAGAAAAAAAGCAAGATAAACGAAGAGGGAGAGAAAGAGAAAGACAGTGAGAATGACAGAGCAGGAGAGAGAGAGAAACAGAAAATATTTGCAAATACAGTACCAGTCAAAAGTTTGGACACACTTACTCATAGAAAGGGTTTTTCTTTATTTTCACAATTTTCCACTATTTTAGAATAATAGTAAAGTCATCAAAACTGTGAAATAACACAAAAGGAATTATGCAGTGACCAAAAAAATTAAAACTATCTGATATTTTAGATTCTTCAAAGTAGAAACCCTTTGGCAAGAAATTCCACAAATTAACTTTTAAAGGCCACAATCACTATGTGAGTGTTTAAAATGATGATTTAATCATTGTGGTTCAACATTCTCCACCTCTAAAGTCTAAATGAAAACTACTTGTTGGGGGTGCATTTCAATTTAATTAAAATGTAAGTTTTGAAAATAAATTCATACACAGGCATGAACTTCTCTATTTGTCTAAGAATATTTCAAGCATTTAAGCATCAAGCCTTTATATCAAAATGTCTTTAAGATCATAAGAAACAAAAACAGGTGTGTCCAAACTTTTGACTGGTACTGTAATTCTGAGTGTTTGTTTTAACCTACTTGAAGCACCAGATGGGTGGGGTCTCTTACATCTTACTTGTCAAATAGTCTCAACTTTCATTTTTTTCCCCAGATTATTTGGAAACACTTCTCTAAGTCTGCTTGATTACATATTCAGGAGAAAAGAAATCATAATGCATTTGTTTGTCTGAGATGCATTTATGCAGCGTGAAATGCTCGTATGTTGCTCCTCTGTTTGTGAGGTGCTGAGGGAGCGAGCTGATCCCGGCCCTGGGGAACTGCCCTTGAGTCTGTGTTTACTTATCACTAAGCCTTTTCAATGCCCGGTGGAGACATGCTCTTGCTGTTTGTAGGCTCTTGTTATTTTGTGTTTGTGTGTGTGTGTGTGTGTGTGTGTGTGTGTGTGTGTGTGTGTGTGTGTGTGTGTGAGTGTTACCTGGCTAATATCGCTGGTCCATGCAGCCTTCTCCTGTCGTGAAGGTGCCAGTAGCACCACAGTGAATGACGTGGAGTCTGATGGCTCTACTACCAGCTTAAAGTCCAGCTGACCAAATACCTGGCCGCCCGCCTTGGCTGTATGAAAGAGAGGAAAGAGAGAGCCTTTTCACTTTGGTCAGTACAGCACATCGTTTCATGATGGATAATAAGAAACGCTTATACACGTGCACACACACACACACACACACACACACAACCAAATGGGTTAATTAAGTGAACCTGCTATCTTTGGTCTACGCTTCCTTGAGGAGTAGTTTAAGTGTGTGTTGAAAGAAAGTGTGCGCATGCAAGTGTCTGTACATGTGTTTGTGTGTGTGTGTGTGTGTGTGTGTGTGTGTGTGTGTGTGTGTGTGTGTGTGTGGGCATCACGTCAATTTCCCCGTCCCGCTAAACGAATCCTGAGAGAAATTAATGGAGCTGCGATGTCAAGAGATCAAAACCTGACATTTAAAGGGGTGGCCGTCTGATATTTAAGGGGGAAGTAATTTCTGGACACTTATCCACTGACACCTAATTAACCTGCATGAAGACCGAGGGGGCTTAGTGAACCCTTAAGAGGTGGACACACACTTCCATAGATGCAAGTGAACTCACACTCCTCGTCGCTGGCATCTGGCTCCTCTATCAGTGTGCAGTCAATGAGGGACAAAACTCCGCCTTGCTGCAAGAGCAAAGTGAATTTAGGCTTCATTGACGTCATGGATGAACTTCAATCAAGTGTATGGTCTCATGGAGATCCTGGCTGAGCTACTGAGGGTCCACTCACCTTCAGCAGGTGCAGTTTTCCCCCGGAGCTGCGTGTGCAGATGAGGAAGTGTTTGGTGAAGAGGAAGCACTGCCGCTCTCCTTCCTTCTTCAGAGAGAGGGAGCCCAGGCGCACCTTGCTCAGCTTCCCCCGCTCCACCGACGGCAGCTGGATCAGAGAGCCTGGAGACGAGGAGGGGAGGGAGGGTTTACACAAAGCTGACACTCTTATCCAGAGAGACATCTAAGAGAGTGTTAACAGGTTTTTAAACAGATTCACTCATGATTTCACTCCAATTATGCATAACAGCCACCCCCCCCTACCAAACACTGGTGCACTTGTTGATGTTAAAATGCTACATATAGCACCTCCAAAGCAAATATGCGATATATGACTACTCCTTAAGATAAGAGTATAGCTGACATCTTGATTCTGCGACCGAGGTCCACCAAGGAACCATCTCTGACTACATGACAACGAGCAGGAGGTTTTATTATGATACCCAAGCAACCGTCCAGAGCTCTGCTGTCTGGTGAGCAGAGCCGTGAGTGGCGACAGACTCACCCTGTCTGACGAACGTCTGGCTCGTGTCCAGCAGGATGTCACAGCCCTCCACAATCATCCTCTCTATGGCCAGGTTCTTACGGATGTTCTCTGTGTCACTCACCTCATCATGCATCACTCTGGCCACACACACACACACACACACACACACAGGTTAGACATATTATATTCCAAAAACATATCAGATATCAGGGTAAATCAGGAAGGAACCACACACATACCTGGACAGTTCCTCTAGTTTGGACTTGGCAAATTCCAGACTCTTGCGCTCCACGTGCTCATGAGGAGTGTGTGCCAATAACTCATGTAACGTGATGATGTAGCGTGGAATCTGAGAGTAGAGAAGAAGTACCGGACCAACGTGAAAGAAAAGGAAAAAATTGAACTCATCAAAAAAAGGTTGTTGACATGGTGTCAACAGATAGAGACTGGCATTGGCATGAGGAATGAAGATGGGCGAGTCAATGCACCAACATGAATATGTGTGTGTGTTTGTGTGTCTATGTGTGTGTATGCTGGTGCCCATACTGTACCTGGAACATGGGGTACGTAAGGAAGGTCTCCAGCATCCTTCCCTCACACGCGGCATTGGTCTCGTACTGTTTCAGCAGCTTGTCAAAGTCTCTGTTCTGCTTACAGTTGGCCAAAACCTGCAGGCTGTACTGATGGTTACGCACAAACTCCTGGTAGATGTTCAGCATGGGCAGCAGGATGTCAAATAGGTCAGCTGGATACAAAAACACCAGGACAGAGACACATACATACAGTAGATGAGTCACGGTCAGTGTGGGATGATGGTGAACGTACACATTACTTGTCCAAAGGTAAAAATGTCTGTACATTTTCCGGTTAAAGTGGAGAACATTTATTACAGCGGCACAAGGCTCTCTCACACTGTGCGTCTATGGTAATCCTCCATAGCTCTATAGGCCTGAAGGTCTTTTGATGAATAACAGGGCGTTCACACTGCAAGTGACTCGATGGATCCATTTATTATTATTATTATTGGCTGGGCAAAAGTGGTTGAAGGGATCTGTCTAGGGGGATGCTGGGTGATGGGGAGATTGATGTACTATTTAAAACCTACACCTGAGAAACAAATTCAATAAGTGAATGATTACATCCCAATTTCTTTGTTGATGGGAGCCATATGCCTCAATCCACAAGTCACCAGTGGTCCCCAAATCGTCTCTAAAGCATTATGATGGATTTTGTTGAGTGCCAAAGCCTTCTCAGTAAACAGATTCCAGATATGGAGAGCCTATAGATTATCAGGATTTTCAGTCATTCCTTCAAAAAGATGAAACATGCCAGAAGAAGCATCCTGCACCTTTACAGAGCCTTCATATATACAGATATATGTAATAAAGAAACAGATGTCTCCATTCATTTGATCATGTACATGGTTATAAGGATGTTATGTCAGCTAAATATAGAGAGGACATACACATATTACTCATATAGCCACTGTAGACCACAGATAGCAGATAGTCCAACAAATACATTGTTGATCAGAGAGCTGAGGGAGTCAGAGCAGGGTGAGGTGTTTAATCAGCGGTCCTCTCTTTACGAACATGTCACAAGTAATTTGCTGCAGTGTCTTTAAACAGTCTGTCTCCTAGGCAACGCTTATCTGTCAAGGGGGCTTCTGTTTTAGGAGGTGAAATTATGGGATGCCTTTCTGTCCGGGTGGTCATTGTCTGTCAATCTGTGCGTGTGTTGCCGAGTGAGATAGGAAAAATGTGTGTGTGTGTGTGTGTGTGTGTGTGTGTGTGTGTGTGTGTGTGTGTGTGTGTGTGTGTGTGTGTGTGTGTGTGTGTGTAAGATGGGGGCAGTAAGATGTCAAGGCTGGCGCTTGAATGAGACCTATGTGTGTGTGTGTGTGTGTGTGTGTGTGTGTGTGTGTGTGTGTGTGTGTGTGTGTGTGTGTGTGTAACCACTGAAACCATGACTTTGATGTCACTGAAGGGCTGCAGAGTGTATGCACAGGGTGTGTGTGTGTGTGTGTGTGTGTGTTTATTGTGTGAGGTTAAACAATAGCTTACCCAACACCAGAGTCGGCCAGTTGGCTATCCGGGCCTTCAGACCTTGGTGGAAAATCTCATGTAGGAACATGATGGTCTCACTGGGGATGCAGTGTAAACACAGTGTGAAGGCGCAAAGACAAATGAGTTTTTATTTGTTGCTGAAATCCTCATTATCTGTCGATCTGTTAATCCCTGCAGCGCTATTCACACTCTAATGTTTCAGTCAAGAGCAAGGATGAAACATGTTGATTAGTCACACACACACACACGCACGCACGCACGCACGCACGCACGCACGCACACACGCACATACCTGTTGAGGAAAATGCTGCTGACATCATCATGGCTGATGGGAGGTTTCTTGGAGCTCGCAGCCATCCTCAGAGGTCTGAGGAAACAGTTGACCAGGATATAGAGCTGGTGGACGTACCTGCCATCAGAAACACACAGGGACACACACAGTGACACTCAGATGGATCACCATGATAATTATGTTGAGTGGAAATGCTCAGTATTTAGACCCTTAAGGTATGGCAGACTCCCTCGCCTTTCAGCTTTATTTTCTACTATAGGAATCACATTTTATACACATATATAATCAAAGATGTTTCCTGAAGACTTTGTTAAAATTTGGTGGTTTGTTCAACTAATTGCATTTTCAAAAATCCATACTTTTTCACATGCCATTTCAGACCAACTCCAGTCAACACATCACAACTGGACATGTTCTTGATTGGCTCTCCTCAATAAACACTTGCTGAAATCCGACCAATCAGGCCAGGCTGCAGCATTTGAACAACCTCCCTGGAAAGCCTCAGCAGGTTCAATTCATTTGAAATTTGAATCCAATTTAGAGAAGCTGGTGTTGTCTGCCAATCAGGGTCCAGTATTCAGTATACTTTTACTTGCAAAATATCAAAATATCAAAATATCAAGGACACTTTTCTTATCCTGAGCCATAGTATATTTGAAAACAAAACCATGAAAACTGAAGAAGGATTCATCAATTCAATCAATTCAGTAAAAGAGATACATCATGCACTTTAGTCATCTAATATCCAGTAGATGTTCATGTTGACAACCGCGACAACTTGTCTGCACCCTGTATTACTGCTGTAGGCGGATGTACGTACTCTGTCTCTGCCTCCACCATGTTGAAGACGATCTGGTTCCTCTTCCTCATGCTCTCGGCGTGAGGAGAGCAGATGTAGTCCTGGACGATGATCTTCCACTTCCTCCGACACAGCCAGCCCCGCATGAAACTCTGCACCTGAAGAGATACACGCAAGGTAGCATGGACTAGGTCACATGGCGCAAACACACACACACACACCTACAAGTCCACACACAGACAACTGAAATCACAGACAACGGAGATGAGGTCAACACACTTGCCTTTTTGATCTTTTTGATATCCGGGTCATCATCTTCTTGGTTGACATGGTAAGGCCGCATTCGCTCCTTGGTTTTGTTCAGAGCTATAATCTAAAAAAAAAACACAAAAACAAAGTCAAACACTTGAACGTTGTAAGTAAAAACAATGTTTCTAATAACCACGGCGTCATGTGGTACAGTAGTAATTGAGCAGATATAAGTAATGACAAGGTTACATTCCTAAATTAATCATTTGCCTAAATGTGAGACGTTGTCATGCAGCGTGGGCGTTCAGCACCAGATTGGCATCAGACTTCCTCATCATTGACAATATCCAGCCTTCATTCACACAAACAGACAGAGAGAGAGAGAGAGAGATTGGGGGGGTGTTGCTATCATCTTGTGACAGGGTAAGCAAATCAAGGCTTACATTGCATGTGCTTGGGCCAGATGGGATGGGCTGTGGCAAACCTGATTCACTCTACGGTACTGCTACCTGTACTGCACTATGGCACACAGGAAGAGGTGAGGACAACCATGAAGTACAATCCATTGTACCTGAATAAGCTCTTTTTCCTTTCCTTTTCCTTTTCTTTTCACTAAGTCTATCTTCAGACAGTTAGTTCAGCCTTTAGATATGTGACATTTCCTCAATGGAGAAAAGAAAACCCCAAACTTAATGTCAGCTCCCAGGTTTAGGAACTGAAGCTTATATGAACTATAAGGGGAAAGGCCGGGTAGACGGCACACCTAAAATGTTATTGACCTGTGGAAAAAATGTCTACTTTACTGGAATGAAAACCTTCCCTTAAAAAAAAAAATGTTGAGATGAGGTGATGAAGTGGAACAGAAGAAGTGGTATAAATACACACACACACACACACACACAGAACACACAAAGCAGTTCAACATACATGAACATGGTTAGGTTTCCGAGGTTTCCTAGGTAACTCTTACTTCCTGCGCAGACGAGAACAAATCAACAATTAGATTAGAGGTTACCATGAGATAAGCACTGGCTCTATATATGTTCCACTCTCACCTACACGTTCTACCCTCGGGCCTCTTAACAACAACAGGTTATTACTGACGGAGAACAGTATGAGCGATGAAACCAAAACCACATTCAGCCACGCCGTTACGTCTTCCTCGTTCACTATTGCTCCACTATGTAGCGGGAGAGGAGAGCAGCCTAAACCGTCACTGACAGACAAGCTAGTTGGTTTCATTCTTCATTATCAGAGAGGAACACAAACAAACAAACAAACAAACAAGAGTGTGTTTTTAAGAGATGGATCACCAATTCCACCCTGGCACTCCAAGTCTAATCCTTTGCTCATGTGCAGCCCCATTACACAGGCAGATGTTCCCTAATGTAAAACGTCTGTCATTAATGTCTTGGTTATTGACGGAGCGCATCATATCCTGCCAATGAGGTGTAAAACCACTGCACGCGGCTGGGAATGTATTTGCCACACTTGTTGCTCGAATAGAGATTTTACCTTCATCTAAACGCAACATAACCGCCTCATTCAGCAAAAAAAGATACTTGCACAAGCAATTATTGACACAGAAAGACGATGAAACTGCAGATGATAGCAGGGGTGTGATTTAGGGAGGTGTTATCATCTGCTGCACAAATCAGACTTAAATGTCTATCAAGCACCTGTACATTAAGACTGGATCTGCAGTGCCTTCTGGCGATCTCTGTACGAGGAAGAAATCCCCGGGAGTAGATATGACCGAGCGTGTGTATTAGACATTTATCGGCCCATGCTTCCCCGTGGGCGTCACTTCCAATACAATGGAGACACTGATCTGGAAAATCACAGCACATCTCTGATTAGCAAATCATATCTGGGCCAACCATCACGCTGCGAGAGTGAGCGGCCCTTCTGCCACGGCAAGAATAACTCCCTTTTTGGAGTGACATCACTGTGAGAGCGAGCCCACCCCACACGCACACGCACACACACACACACGCACCACACACACACACACACACACACACACACACGAGATCAGCGGTAAACTCTCTTAGTGTTTACGATACAGATTAGAGCCATCCCATAAACCAATAACGACCTGCTGTCAGCGTGTGTGTTTTAATTAGATCTGCTTCACAGTGTTGTAGGGGTCAGTTGTGTTTTCATGTGATTGTGTGTGTGTGTGTGTGTGTGTGTGTGTGTGTGTGCGCATGTGGGTCTGATTTACCACACTGTGATGGCTGAACAGAAACGTGCTGCGTTCGATAAGCGCAGTGATTTGGCAGCTGTTTGTAAGGGAGGTGATGGGCTGTTTTTATTGAGCAGTTGGCCCCTCCTCCTACGCTCAGAGGTGATTGACCGCCGTTCTCACCCACTCTTCAGCTGCTATAAACACAGCTGTGAGCACGCACACACACACACACATGCACAAGCACACACGCACACACACACACACACATACATGCACATACTCAACATACATGCACATTTCCCCTTGAATCACTTTTCTTTGAATGATTCATGGCATGACACTAATCATGGAGAGTGTGCGTGTGTGTGTGTGTGTGTGTGTGTGTGTGTGTGTGTGTGTGTGTGTGTGTGTTATAGTCTCAGCTTGTCAAAGCAGAAATGGCAATTGCCTCTATGCGTATGTCAAGGAGACAAGGGCAAGTGTGTGAAAAAAAACAGAGAGGAGACTGAAATAATGAACAGAGGCATAGAAAGGTATTGGTATTGAATCAATACCAATTGAATCAATGAATCAATCCCAGTACCATTTAAGACATCAGTATGATTAAACATCCCAACAAGACATCCTCTTGCTGCTATGGGGTTTATGGGAAATGTGTTGCTCATTTTGGGAAACACTAGCACTAACAATACCACTGGCGTCAGACGGAGGCTACCAATCGTCTCAATCATGATCTTATTTGTTTCAATTAATTGGACAACGATATGTGTACAGCCAGCTGGTCATTATCACATAAGGAAGGGTCTTGATCGTCCTGTCGGGGCTTAGTTTGCAATAATGACGGCTCCCTGCACATGACTTAATACACGGCCACTTACCAAAGATACTCATCATGTGACACAAAATACTTTAAACAGATTTTATTACAAGCTGAAGTCATTTACAAGCCCCCGCCAACGTAGTCAATGTCTGTAGCTAGCATAAATGAAAACTGCAGACCTGCTATCATAGCCTGCTGTTCAGCCTCCAACCATCAATAACAGGTTTGGTGCTCCCTGGATGAATTAGAAGTAATACTGGACAAAATCCTCAGTGTTTGTAACTTGGTTAGCTGAGAGTTCACACCAACAATATCGACTGCAGAGTGATACGATTAGATGAAACTACGGCCTGTTATTCAACAACATCTTTCGCCGCAGGCTGAAAACCCACCTCTTCAGGAAACACTACCCTGACCCTTCCTCTTAGCCTTGCCTATTTGTCGTCAATTATTTGTATGAGCTCTTGTTTTTTGGCTCTTGTTTATTTGATACACTTATTTGTCTTAGCTCTTGCTCATTTGATTTTCTTATTTGTCTCATTTGTTTAAGAAAAGTAGGTAGCTAACTTATTGCTCTTTTACCTTAGCACTACCTACCTATGTTGAATGCACTTATTGTAAGTCGCTTTGGATAAAAGCGTCTGCTAAATGCCTGTAAAATGTAATGTAACAAAGCCATATAATATTGATAATGGAACAAAGGTAGGTGTGTAACTGTGAGTGTGTGTGTGTGTGTTTGTGTGTGTGTGTGTGTGTGTGTGTGTGTGTGTGTGTGTGTGTGTGTGTGTGTGTGTGTGTGCGCGCTGTACCTCTGCTTTGAGCCTCTCGATTTCTGTGTCTTGGTCCTCCAGCTGGGTGCGGAGTTGATTGGCGGCCACCTTCTCTGTCTCCACGATCTGTACCAGGTGGATGTATTTCTGCATCAGCACCTCGCGCTCGATGATGATGTCAGAGTAGCTGCAGAATGAGCAAAACACCCACAGAGACAATAAGACACAAGGGACACGAGAGGCCAAAACATTATCGTGACCAGCTACGTGAAACCTACAAAACTTTCTCTAAACTACGGCAACACTTAACGGGCCAAATTTCATCATGCACTTTCATGTGGTATTCTCTCCCGTGTAAAGAAAAGAGAGAGAGAGAACACACTATAGTATCCAGGATAACGAAGCACAATACGCTCGAGGGCATAAGGCAGCCTACCTGGCCTGCTGGATGGCGTCCACCCATTCATCACACTCGCTCTCCTCCTCCGTCCGCAGCTCCAGAGGTTTCTGTCCGTCGTGACCAAACACAATGAGGAAGTAGTGCTGAAGAGAGAGAGAGAGAGAGAGAGAGAGAGAGAGAGACAGGAAGAGATGATCGGTCAACGTGGCGCGACCTGGACCTAAACCAGCCCGGTGTCATTTTACAACGTGGGATGGCGGCTGTGGCTCAGGAGGTGGAGCGGGTCGTCCTCTAATCAGAAGATCGGAGGTTCGATCCCCAGCTCCTCCAGTCTGTGTGTCGAAGTGCCCTTGGGCAAGACATTGAACCCCACATTGCTCCCGATGGTCAGGCCAGCACCTTGCATGGTATAGTATGTATTGATGGCGAGGATCTTTGGATCTTTCACCTTCTTTTCTTTTTCCCCGATTCAGAAAGTTTCACACAGAGAGAGAGAAAGAGCAAGCACACACGAAACAAAACATCAAGTCTTGCCTGTCCCTCCCTTCTCCACCAGCCTATTATCATCACCATCAATTAGCCCTCTCTCCTCCCACCTCTCTTCCCCCTCTCCCTCTCTCTCTCCCTCTCGTTTCCTCTCCGTCTCCTCTATTATTCTGATGAATTTCCCTGAGTATCTGCCTTTAACCTACTTCCCCACACTCACCGCCGACAGACACACAAAGCGCACACATGCTAACGTACAGAAAGTGTGGACACGCATACAAGCACACACACACACACACACACACACACACACACACACACACACCAGGCATTATGTGAAGCGATACAGGCTTTTATTCAAACGGTCATGTCCTGGGGCACTGGGTTACCAGAAGAGCTGCTATTCTTAGTCAGGAAAAACAGAGAAGACTGTGCTCTGCGTGGACTTTCTCTCCTCCTCGTCCTCCTCCTCCTCCTCCTCCTCCTCCTCTTCTCTCTTCATCCACCCACCTCTTTCCTCCTCCCTCTCTCTTTGCACTTCACCTATCCTCCCACTCCTCCTCTTCTGCCCCGATCACCTACCATCCTCACTTGTTCTCTTGTTGTCAAACCCACTCCTCCTCCTCCATCTCCTCATCCCTTCATACTTTCCTGTCTTTCTCTCTCTCTATCCCAGCCTAACCCCCCCACCCCCCCACCCCCACCTCCCTCCAGAGTGGCAGTAAGGATTCAGTGAACCAAACAGAGCCCAGAGGAGAGACGTTTAGCCTGCAGGAGGATGGCTGGGCTTCAGCCCGGGAGTGGGGACCAGACCGTCACCAAGGTTATTGGACCCCCTCCTCCTCCTCCTCCTCCTCCTCCTCCTCCTCCTCCTCCTCCTCCTCCATCTCCATCCTCATATCACAGCTTTTTATGTATCTGGGACTTCGATTCACTGGCTGGCTGCATTTTATTACATCAACAATAATACGTTCTCTAACACTCTCTGACAGGGAGAGAGAGCGAGGGAGAGCGAGAAAGAGAGAGATGTTACATAACATTTCTTAACAGAGTACATATTTCTAAATCGTGTCACCACCTAACAAGATAACATTTCCATGGCAACACAATATCTGGCGCCTCTGCCATGTTTTGCACTCCCATTTTCTGCTTTTTATTCCTGTCGCTATTCATTCCATCCTTTTATCTCTCCATCCTGTTTCAGACATGAGAAGGAAGTGCACAATACAGCAACATCTTCCTTTGTAGGTTTAGATAGATAATGTGTACATATGTTATGTACATCTGTAAGGCTACACACCAGGACACCCTCTGTACATACATGAAAGTATGGTCTCTGTAGACCTGTTAATGTCAATACAACACACATGTACAGTATATTCCTGTAAATACACGTACCTGTTTTCTTCAGATTTTCTTATCCCTCACATACACACTGCATATATACTGCTATATTGATATATTTATATTGATATATATTTCATACTGCATGTATATTATTATTTTCATAATGTTACATTAATATACTTTGAATTGGATACAGCATATGTTTTAATTTTTAGTATATTTGTCATTTTGTAAATATTGTGCACTCGTTTCTTCTTTACCTCAATACGTCCTGCTGCTGTGTTGCACATCCTACTGATGCTGTAATCCAAACTTTTTCCCATCATTCATACATTCTACATACCACTGGGTTGTGTACGTTTGTATGTGTGTATGTTTATATTGTAATTTCCCTGCTGTATCCTTTACTATTTGCTGCTGCAATGACCCAGTTTTCCCGCAGGGATCATTAAAGTTTCATCTTATATTTCTTTACATGTTGCATTGCACCGAGCTTTGTGGCATTCAATAGCATCCCAATGCACTGCAGTGCATCCCAATGCAGTCCTCAGCAGCCCTCCATCAATGTAATTTGGCTTTGGAGGATCCCGTGGAGGGTGTAAATGTAGCGAGTGAGATACACATCTCCAGAGTGGTGCTCCGACTCTCCTCTACAGTACCATTCAGGACTACCGTCTCGCCCTCCCTTCAAGTCGGCTCAAATGTACCCTCCCTCCCTCAGGGCCTTCACTGTACTGTAAGAAATTTCATTTAGAAAATAAAGACAGAGAGAAATAGAAAGAGAGCGAGAGAGAGAGAGAGAGAGAGAGAGAGAGAGAGAGGCTCTTTTCACTCTTTTCCATTCATTCACTCTCCTCTTTCTCTGATCGTGCCACTAACAACCAATTCATCGCTCACCTGAAACATCTGAGGAACAATGACACAGACAAACTGACACTGTCACACAAAGGAGTGTGCGTCACCATCACAGAGCGAGACACGGGCACGTTGGGGGACAGCACACGTTTAATGTAAAAGAAAAAAATGTTTTAGGTCAGTCGGTAAAAATCCCCTGCTGTGAAAACAGAGGTGGAGAAGTGAGAAGTGGTCTGAACCAAAACAAGCTTAGAAAGCTTAGAAAAGGCTGAGCAGTACTGTGACACACACACACACACACACACACACAAGGAGGTGAAACACAGAGACCAAGCTGTAAATGGTGGCAACAGAATCATTAGACAAATGGTGGCCGAGGGATCCAGAAATACTCATCTGGTTTAAATATTTCAATAGAGCGATGATTGAATCACCGCCGGGGTCGATTGATGATCAGGGATTGGAATAGCCACTAATGATGCTGGACTACCGTTTGTTTCAGCAGCTGCATGGATCTGAGGCAGCCTTCAGCCTTCAGCCTTCAGCCTTCCAGCGATTGTTATTTTACTGCGTTGACCTTGTGTTCTTCAACTGGTAGATGGTGGCACTAACACTGAAAGGAAGGTTTAAGGTTTGATGCCCACTGGGGACACCCGCATGTATGCTCTCATGGTACTGTAAGGCTCTTTGGATAAAAAGCGCCCACCAAAAGGTATGTTTTAACTCTGTAATGTGTTTTTGCAGTAAACCATCTCCCAAAATGGACGAGGTTTGTAGCATTCAGAGTAGAAATTGTCTCTCACCTCTAAAATATGGATCTATATGTGCTGATACTCTGTAGCAAGGAAGGAAAAATCATTACCCTAGCATCTTTAATACAACGGCTGCTGGAAGCTGAGGTATAATGCGTGCCTCCACCTTTGCTCTGCCTTACAGTGGTGGTTCAGGGATCCTGGTTCCTGTAGGGTGGCAATTACCATTACAAAGAAATACAACAAAGAGAGCACCAGATGTGTGCACATGCATGTGTGTGTGTGTGTGTGTTTGCCTATTCTCTTTGCTGCATATCAGCACCTGTAGCTGGTGACAGGAGGATCGTGTGTGTGTGTGTGTGTGTGTGTGTGTGTGTGTGTGTGTGTGTGTGTGTGTGTGTGTGTGTGTGTGTGTGTGTGTGTGTGTGACCATGTTTCTTTAGACCATGTCTATTTTAAAAGAATAGGAGACAGAAAATGACGCGATTGTGTCAGATTATCGACACAGAGCCCATCACATATCACCTGTTGTTGCTAATCCTCATGGGGCTCAACACTCGACCACAAACATATCAGCAAGATTACTGTACAGGAGATTACTATCGTCAAAATTCTAACAAATATCAATTACTTAGGCTGAACGCAGCTTGTGTGTGTGTGTGTGTGTGTGTGTGTGTGTGTGTGTGTGTGTGTGTGTGTGTGTGTGTGTGTGTGTGGGTGTGTCTATTCAGGTGCTGTCACTCCATATCAGCACCTGTAGCCGGTGACAGGAGGATCATCTATAATGGATGGGAGCAGTTCCACCAATAACAACAATAACACTTCACTGAAGGTAAAAAAAGAAGATGGATGCCCCCAGAGCTTCTGTCACCAAGGACCTCCTTCCAAACACAACCCGAAGTCAGGAGATGCGCTGGATTCGTCGCACGTCATCCCTCCCTCTCCCTCCCAACCTCAACACAGGAAGAAGCTGCAACATGTGAGAGGATGCGGTTTCACTTTGGATGTGAAAAAAGGGCGGTTTTCCCTGCAGACGGAAACATCATTGCGCCGTAATATCCGAGAAATTCCACGTTTATGAACACCGCATGAGCCGTTAAACGTTTGATTGGCCATTATCTGGGTTAAAACAGAATTACTGAAATAATAAAAGTCACCCGGGAGGAGAAGTGTTAGAGATAGATAGCAGAGGGGTGCGGGTTCACTTTCTCCACCCACTAGTCTTCTGGATCAGGCGTCCAATCTGCCTCCCTCCTCTCTATATTCCACTCGTTTCTCTGCTTCCATCTCGCTCCCTCAGGGGCCGTAATGTGCTTTTTGTGTGGCGAACGCAGCTTCATAAAATGCTCCAAGGACGTCAAGAACAAAGAAACAAACCACTGTTGTCACGTGGAAAGCTTGTGCATATCCAAAAAGTTGAGTTGGCTTTTTTTTTTACAGGTTGCTGTAAAGCCGCTGCAATTGTATATAAATACACTAAAAGTTTTGAATGGATTTTAAGCGCCCACATGATTTACCACATATGAGCAAAACCTTTGTTATGAGGCTTCAAGCTGCCTATCTCCCTTAAGCTAACCCCGGTTGAGAGGAGATTTAAATCAGATCTCAAGAAATGGCTGTTAAATAATTTGTAGATTTATAAATGTTTGCATGTTTTACTGCTTGTTTTATTTTATTTATTTATTTTTTCTAATGTCATTCTTGCTTGACACTTTCTTATTCCATCTGTCATCTTGTACTGCGATAGAGGACCACAATGGAAATAAGCCCTTGGGCTTTTTTGTGTATTTTAATCCTCGACAATTTTATAAAATCTTATATGGAGTCTGTTATTATGATCAGCCTGTCTTGTATGTTTTAATTTTTTGTCAAATAAATCTATCTATCTATCCATCCATCCATCTATCTATCTATCTATCTATCTATCTATCTATCTATCTATCTATCTATCTATCTATCTATCTATCTATCTATCTATCTATCTATCTATCTATCTATCTATCTATCTATCTATCTATCTATCTATCTATCTATCTATCTATCTATCTATCTATCTATTCATACAGCAGTGACCTGGAATACAAGAAAACAGTATGAAATGAAAGTAAGAGTCCCTTTGCCCTACGATGCTTCCTCCATTCTTTAGAACAACCTGATCAAATATATGTGATCCAACATGACAAGACAATAAGTGACATGGCAGAAGACTACTGTATATCCATGTGGGGCATCCAAACCCTCGATGTGTTTAATCTCCTCACTTGAATTGAAGGTTCACGTGGCCCTCTGTGTGCTAGCTGTGCAGCCCTATAGGACACATTCAAACCACGTTCTTTCATTTCAGAAACGCTGACAACAGTTTCATTTGTGAAAATGAGCATAGATTCCTCAGTTCCTGAACATTTCTCATTTTGAGGAGATGCACAGCGTTCGTTCGACAGCAGCAATACTTTATGTAACCACTGAATTCAGCTAATGATGTACCAGCTAATGTGGCAATCGCTGAATCAACATCCCACATCCTGCTGTCTTTTTCATTGCTCTCCATGCTGTTCACTTCCTCCATAGAACACACACACACGCACACACGCACACACACACACACACATCTCACAACAAACCGGGCCACCACACATACTCGTATATACATATGGGTACACAAAAAAACCCATACATGTTGACAAGTGGATACGAGCAAACACACAACACACTTGATCAGGGATTACCTGTCTATCTGGCTATTAATCACATCTCTCTCTCTCATACACACACACACACACACACACACACACACACACAGGCTGTGAAATATGACATACAACCATCAGCAAGCCCTATTTTTCCTATTGTATTGCTACAATGCAGCCGCTCTGTTGCTCCACCCCCAAGAGAATTGTTGGGAACAATCAATTCTTAATGCAATATAGACCCAGGATGCAGGAACCTCTCTGATGACTCCCATATAAATCTCCTTTACTATACTCTTGAGAATCCGCTGTGCTGAACCCCGTCTTGTGGAACTGATGGTCATCAGCTCTGCAGACACAATACAAAACACTTAAAACTACTTGACAATCAACCTGTTTCTGTATTACCTTACTCCTGAGTTTATTTTATACACTGTCATATGGAAGTGTGTGTGTGCGTGTGTGTGTGTGGGCGTGTGCCTATTCTCTGTGCTGTCACTCCATATCAGCACCTGTAGCCGGTGACAGGAGGATCATCTATAATGGATGGGAGCAGTTCCACCAATAACAACAATAACACTTCCACTGAAGGTAAAAAGAAGCTGGATGCCCCCAGAGCTTCTGTCACCAAGGACCTCCTTCCAAACACAACCCAAAGTCAGCAGAGGTGTGTAGGTGTGTGTGTGTGTGTGTGTGTGTGTGTGTGTGTGTGTGTGTGTGCGTGTGTGTGCGTGTGATGTATTATTCTCACCCCTGCTCGGCCTGACCTGAGGCAGAATCAACACAAGTCTTCTAACCCTGCAAAATGAAGCTCAACAGGCAGACGGGTCAATACGGTGCAAGAGATCCATATCATGTCCTCATTTCATGGACGTGCATGCAGAGAATTCCTCTGAGAAATCATTTCATATTAAGTAATAATAAAGTATAATCTTTTACATTTAAAGCTTTAATTAAAACGCTCAGAGTTGCATAGAGCGACACTCCATTGATCCAGGAAGGATCGGAAAGTGAAATCCACCCTCGCTGTCATTCACAACTTGATTAACGGCAGTACTTCAAACACCAGAGACAGATTCTGTAAACGCAGATGCCAGCTCTAAACTCTTATCTGACACTAATAAAGTCCATAATGGCTGTACCACTTGGCAGACGACTACCGGGAAATGAAAAGCAGCCTAGGGAGGGAGCAGATCAGAATCAGGCAATAGGAGAAGAATTGGTTCCTTGATGCCGACGATTAGCGCGAGCACCAGTGAGAAGGCGATGCTGTGAGGGAAGTGTTTAGAGCTGCAAGAGCTTCCTAATGAGAACTAATGACGCGCACATACATGCACACGCACACACACACACACACACACACACACACACACACACACACACACGGAAGTCAATTCTGACACTTCAACTCTAAAGCGTCCCCCTGCTTTTTCTTGCAGTGACTCTAATGAGGAAAGAGACCATTAATAAGAACCCCTTTGTGCGTTTAGTTGAACAGAAACACACACTTTATAAAAACCCATGCAACCAAAACAGACATGACAGAGCTGAACCTTTGAGGTCTCTTCCACTCTCAGGGTTTCTAATGAAAGTCCTCGTCTCATGGTATAATGTCTGGGTGGGCTGGAGGTTGGAGCCTGCCCCGTAAATGGCAGGTCACTGATTCAAATCCTGCAACGGCCAATTTGTCCATCCCTCCTGAAGTGTCCTTGACCAAAGCACGGTCCAGGGATTAGCCTCAGTGAAATGTGTGCATGCACGTGTATCGGGGGTTTATCTGAAGCATTTGGTTGTTTCCGAAATCATAATGACACAAAAAAATTGACAAATGACAAATGAAGTCCTGCTATGGCTCCTGAAGCTTTGTGCTCAATCAATAGTACTGTAGATGCTTGAACAGGGAGGGAGGGGGGGGGGGGGGGGGGACAGTTTGACAATCATGCACAGATGAATCTGCTGGCCTTTTACACACACACACAGCCGGTGCAAGTCTCCAGTCGCTGTGGAAACCATTCAGACCAGTTTGAATGCTCTCCAAATTATTTGAGGGGTTTGTGTCTATCTCTGTTTCAGTACCAGAGAGCAGAGAGCGAGCGAGCGAGAGAGAGAGAGAGAGAGCGAGAGGCAGTGGATCTGTGCTATGTGTGTGGGTGCATTGTGGCTCAGTGTGGGGGTGTGATACTGCAGGTTGCTGGCAGACTCACTCTACTGCATAGAGAAACCGTGAGGAGCGAGAGAGGCTGGTAGAGAGTAGAAAGGCCTTCTCTCACATACACTCACTTCACCCTTCCAAACGCTTCCACGGGGGAATCAATATGAGGCGCTGATTATGCTCTGGAATTCTCCTTGATTGATACTCAATCACCCCCACACAGAGAGAGAGAGAGAGAGAGAGAGAGAGAGAGACACACACACACACAGACTACTACTACTGCTGTCATTTTTATACTGTGGTTTATTCCCCCTGTGTGCTTGGCCAGCTACTTACACAGCTACATGGTAACACACAAGGTTTCAGCTGAAAGCAGATTATAAATAACCCTAATTAAACATCACAGCTGTAGTGTGAGAGAGACAGAGACCGAGGGGCGAGAGAGACAGAGAGAGAGAGAGAGAGGGAGAGAGAGAGAGAGAGAGAGAGAGAGAGAGAGAGAGAGAGAGAGAGAGAGAGGTTTTATGCTTGCATCAGGGCTGAAATTAGTGGTTGGTACTGTGTGTAATCTTGCCCTAACAAAGACAGGTTCACTTTTCATTCACCCATCCAGTCACCATTATAACAGTGTAACATGGTTTACATCCTATGAACAGTAAAAAGTAAGAACTGTCAGCGTTAGACGATATCACGGCACACATATCCTTCCTGCTTCATGGAGTACACCACCTCCATGGTCTCCTGAAGCCTCTTCTCCGTTGGCGTAGGTAATAAACCTGGAGAGGACTGTCTTTACACACATATCTCTTAAACGTAACAGGATAGATAGCTTCATGGTGTCTGTGGGAATTGTTGTTTTGTGATGTGGATTATCCTGCATGATAGCTGACAGTGGCCCGTTTCTTTCCTACATATCATTAATTGTTCATCTGCTCCCTCCTTTCTCCAAAACTATAAAAACCCCATCCTGTCCTGTATAGAGTTGTTAGGAAGCGATGAATTGAAGAAGGGAAACACGCACACACACACACACACACACACACACACAGAAAGGGGCGTTCCACACCCACATACCAAGACATTATTTATTACACAATAACTAGGTTCATCATGACTAAATATTACAAATTAAGAAAAGAAAACATGGACATGATGTTTGTGCACACACACACACACACACCTGACTGCACTCATATACTGAGGGCAGAAAATCAGCAATACTGAGGCAACTTCCTAAAGGTTGCCAAACAGAATTGGTCAGAATGTTGCTGCCTGTTGCTCCTTTCATTTGCCTCCATCAGACGCACCATCAATAGTCAGAGCGTCTAATGAATTAGATCTGCAAATGATTGTAGCTTTCAACCTGGTGACATTCATTTACATGAGATGATATGTGAGAGGCTATTGTGCTCACATTCAACAGGTTATTTGGATGTGCCTGCGAGCCCACAGGTGCATTGATCAGCTACAAATGTGACTGCAGAGTAGATGCAAATGTCTTGGCCTGAGAGGACACAACTGACACGATGAGTCGAAAAGACTACTGTAAAAAGAACATGACTTTCTCTTTGATTTGGAGCAAGGCGTGTGAAGCCTCCTCCCGTTTCCCCACCCTCATCCTTAGGGGACTGTTACTTTGGGAGGATGCACTGTGAGATGAGAGCTTATTGAACGGCGGAGTGCTACAGCAGTCATCTGCAGCAGGCTGTTGTTGCGTTTTCTCACTTGCTCTTTCCATGGGTGTTCAATGGGTTTGGCATGGTATGGATTTTGCCATAGCCTACCGTAGCCTAAGCCAGTCTAGATTTGATCTTGTAGCTTTAATCATAGTAATGGAGAACAAGGATCATACAAATGTGGAAGCCATATCTAAAAAAAACAACAGAGGAGCATTAAGGAGCATCTTCCCACAAACCTGCGTGCGTCAGCGCACAGTTTGATAAGCCAATGAGTCAAATAATTTATCACATTGAACAAATAATCATTTATCAAAGTTGCTCCAGTTGGTTTCCACAAATGTGGTGGATATGGGGATATGAGCAGGTTTTGCGAAGTTTTCTTGGCAAACGACATCAGGCGCGGGGACTTGGCATAAGACCGGGTTTAGTGGCTTGACGCCCCCCGCTCTCTTTCAATCTCTCACCTGTTTCTCCAGCGCCTCCTTCCCTGTGGTGGACATCTTGGGAGCCGGAGCGCGCTCGCAGGTGCATCCTTCCAACAGGTAAATCCCGGCAGGTCGCGCGCTCTGCTCGTTTTCGAAGTAGAACAGCACATTCTGGTAGAGGGCGAAGAACTTCTCGTGCCATCGGCTGTTCTCCGCGGTCTTCTTGCTCAGGTAACCGCGCTTGGTCCCCTCCTTACGCGCGACCACCGACAGAAACAGTGCGTGCCCTTCGTTGTAACGGACACTCTTCTGCATTTTTGTTTAACGGTTTAAAAGGAAGAAAAAATAAAACAACCGGAGTTGCGTTGTTGTTGTTGTTTTTTTTACCGGGAGACCATGTTTGCCAGGGGTTGCGTGTGAACTTTCCCTTTCGGAGATGCGCGGCTCAGTGGCGCCGTGGCGCATGGAAAAGCTGCCCCGCTGGTGGAAGCGCTTCTGCAGAGGAACTCATAGTGGAGATGTCCAAGTCCAACAAGCGTCAAAATAAATCCATGTTATTCGCATGAAACGCTTCTATAAATAAATACAACTAACAAGCAGGAGAGGAGAGGCGTGTCATTCACAGAGGGGAGATCCCTCAAGTGGACAGACACTGACCGAATCACAGACCAGATAAGCTGTAATCGGCTTTGACTCTGGTTAACTCTCTCTCTCTCTCTCTCTTCCTCACACACACACACACACACTCTCACTCTCTCTCTCTCTCCCTCCCTCTCTCTGGTGGTGCTCGCTGATCTTGGTGGTTGGGCAGGGCAGCGCTGGAGTTGGCGGAATTAAAGGCGGAGCGTGAGTTGGGTGAGTGTGTGTGAGTGTGTGAGAGAGAGAGAGAGAGAGAGAGAGAGAGAGAGAGAGAGAGAGAGAGAGAGAGAGAGAGAGAGAGAGAGAGAGAGAGAGAGAGAGAGAGAGATGTGGTGCAGATTTTCTCAATGCAAATGATTCGTTAGCGCGTTATTAATGGAATTAGATCAAAGAAGGCAAAGTAGACTAATGAATACAAGACTGAATAAAGAGGGAAAAAATTCAACCTAGAATAAACAGTCAGCTAAATGTGGACCCTTTTTTGCTATTCACACTGTTCATACCCTTCCAAAAAAAAGGGGAAATCAAGTTTCAAGTATCAAGTTTGTCTTTTTTACTTTATTTACTCGCTGATCAACAAAACACACACATTGTCACAAATAGTCTGGTTGGTAAAATCCTGATGAGATGATATGAAATTGTTGCTAATCGAATTATTAGATAATACAAAACATGGCAATGAGCAAAATCCCATTGCCATTCTCCCACATATACATATACACACACACACACACAACACACACACACAGGGGAGCAGGTATTCCAGTGATATGGAGGCATGTCTTCTGTGAGTTTCTACCTCGGAGAATCACAGGAACAACCTCACTACTCCATCAGTACTGACTCTTTATTACACAAGTTTGCTTCTGTGAGTACACTAATCCTGTGTGTTGGTGTGTGTGTGTGTGTGTGTGTGGGTGTGTGTGTGGGTGCAAGAGCATCTGAGCCTGCTCGTTCACACATATCTAGGTTTCTTTCTGCTTCATTTGTGTGTGTGTGTGTGTGTGTTGTAACGGTAGTGGATAGTGGTGGTGCAGCGGTGTCAGGAGTTTGACTGCATCCAGTCAATCAGCGACGATCTGTCAGTGATGTTCCAAAGATCAGATAGGAGAGTCTTATTCTTCCTACAAATAAAGAGAGAGAGAGAGAGAGACATCAGCAGAGACCACAGCCAAACATTACTCAAACACTGAAACCCCTAAAGTGTCAGTAAAACTATTGCATTATCCTAGACAGTCCAATATGTGCCTTGCAAAAGTATTCACCCCCTTGACGTTTTGCTGCTATTGAGGTATTTCAAAAGCACATTTATTTTGGATTTTCCATTTAAGGTCTATGCAAAGCGCTCTATTCTATCAAAGTGAAAACTAAACTGTTGAAATGTATTGAAATGTGTGAGTCCAATGAGATCCCTGTTCTTAACATTGGACCTGCAGCTCAGCTCTTCTACCATACTGTGATCACGGCATGGCTTCACTCTGACAAAGGACAAACATTTCATATAGGGAGGATTATACTGACAGAGAGATATGGCTCTGTGTGTGTGTGTGTGTGTGTGTGTGTGTGTGTGTGTGTGTGTGTGTGTGTGTGTGTGTGTGTGTGTGTGTGTGTGTGTGTGTGTGTACTCGCTGGCAGATATTTCATATGGTGAGGATTACTTAGGCATAGGGTAAGCAGCACTCAACTCCCAGCAGGCTGTCTGTTATAAAGCGAGGAGATACTCCAACAGGCAGCGGTAGAAACACAGACTTTTCTTACACAAGCTTTTCTTACGTCAGTAGTCTAGACGATGACTTCCTCTTCCTTATTTTCTCAATTAGTGTGTGCTTGGTAAGTGGACCACAACCTTGTATTCCCCACAAACACTGGGAGAAAATACTATCAATGCCTCTCCTGGTTTTGATAAACACCTTTTAATGTTTTATTTGTTTTCATTAATGAATCAGTTGAGGAACATTATTGAGGAACATTATTTTGAGTTTCACCCATTTTTGGTGGTGTTTTCTTATTGGCCAACGGTAGACGACCTCATGTCCTGAGATATTTCACAGCTACAATGGAGTTTGGTAACGATGTTTTCAGCGATCTAAAACATCGACGGTAACTGTCAGGTTTTGGTGTCAGTGCCCAAAGAGCAAGGGTTTCCTTCTAGACTCACCATTTTGTGACGTTCAACAATCATACAGGGAGCAATGAATCATAGAACAGGCAGATACCAATTTCTCCATCGACAATAACCTCAGTAGACCAGAATGCAATGCAGTCACAAGACATGCTGTGTTTTTTTTGTGAGTAAGTGCTGTGTCTCTCACTTTATCGTGACTGGAAAAACTCCCTGCTATCACGTTCGCGAGTGCTCAGCTGAATGCAACAAGTTCACGCCTGTTTTCTGGTGGTTGTCAAAAGTCATTCAGGGAATCACTAACTGAAGTAGAAGTAGACGAGGCAGGTTGGTTTCAAAGTGAAACTATGATTTCAACGTATACGACTGGGCCTGGTCACAAATAATTTTTGACAAATCAGGTCTGTTCTTCCTTGAGCAGTATCTAAGTGATAAAAGGAAGTAATAAGTAACTATAAATCTCCACACCTAAGTGTGGAGGGGATTCGAGCCGGCGGCCTTCCGGTCGCAAGCCATTCTTCTCAAGCCTCTAGGTTACTGCCTCCTCCATGCAACTTGTTGATGTCATCAAGAGACAAAGCCTGAGCTGCTCCACTGACTTGTACCCAGGCTGATCTTCCAGGAATATTGGTACATTTTCTGGTTACTGATTCAGAAGTGTGAGCACAACTATGAAATCAAGTTCACTTGAGTGTTAAAGCTTAAATAAACATCCTGTCAATGGAGCTGCTCCAAGTTTGATCTCTTCACATTAGCTTCTGCTTCTGCTGCTTCTGCTTCTGCTTCTGCTGCTTCTGCTTCTGCTTCTGCTGCTTCTGCTTCTGCTTCTGCTTCTGCTGCTTCTGCTTCTGCTTCTGCTTCTGCTTCTGCTTCTGCTGCTTCTGCTTCTGCTTCTGCTGCTGCTGCTTCTGCTTCTGCTGCTTCTGCTGCTTCTGCTTCTGCTGCTTCTTAGTTCTCTGCTTTCAAGCTCTGTTTGTGGTCACCAAAACATGGCATTTTCAGTGTGTGTGTATGTGCGTGTGTGTGTGTGTGTGTGTACTGTACCTCCTGGCATTAACAATGTTCTCCAGCTCTCGGGCCTTGCGTGCAGCAGTGTGTAGTATAGGATCTGGAATATCAGCCAATCGTGCGACATTCAGGCCATAGCTCCGCCCTGCAGCTCCTTCAGTTAGCTGGTAGAGGAAGGTGATGAACTCTGGCTGAATCTCACCATCTGACAGCACACACATGCACGCACACATACACACACCTGTTAAAATCTCAATAACAAGCCAACTTATTAGCTGAATGTATTATTATAACATTCATTTGAAATGCAATAATCAAACCAATATTTGTATGTGAAGGGACTTCTACGTCACGCAGAAATGCACGCATTCACACCTTCAGCGTCAGTGGCGATGTCAGGTTCATTGAGTAGGAAAGCCATGTGGTAGTTCGCCACGTGTTCTGGATACACCCGCTCTAACTCACTCAGAGGAGGGTAGTGGGTCACAAACAAGGTGAGGGACTTCACCTGGGAGGACAAGAGAGGAGGTTGGAGGTTTAAAATCCCAGTATTGCACGTAAAATCCAGAAAACAGTTTTCATCCTTTTACATGGAGCCCAAATTACCTCTTATCTGGATGAGGAAAAACGCACAATCATGGTGTAAAAGCACACAGCACGCATTGTCACTGGATTAGTCTGGCTCTTATTATGATCAGATTTCTGCCAGAGTTAGACAGGTGATGTAATCCATACAATGTAATCCCTACAAATGTCATCATCGCAGCCTCTGCTCTCTACCAATCACCTCTGGCCATGTTTGTTTCTGTTCAGCTCCCCACCTACTCTCCAGACAAGAACACATAGAAATACCAGGTGTAAATGCACAGATTGATATTGCATTGTTCATTATCCGGATAGCATATCCAGATATGGATTGCATTGTATTTGTAAATGGGGTCACATTGATCACATATGGAAATCAATGAGAAAAAGTCCAATCAAATGACGGAACAGAAACAGAGTGAAGCCAATAGCAGTCTTTCAAATCAAGCTAGAAAGTCACCTCTTCTCTAGTGCATACTCACTTTAATTCCCTTCTAGCTTAACGTTGTATGTGTTTTACCCTTTGCCAGCCACTGTTCACTGGTATATCAATCATGTGTTGTTCAGCACCCCCCTTTGAGCTATCCAAAATGCTCCCACGCTGCTGATTTAAGGCACTTTCTGGTGGATATAAGGCCAGGATGTGGTATCCTCTCTGTTAGCTAATGTAGCACCCACACAAACGCACACAAATAACGTGATTGACACTCGTGAGACGTTTTTGACAGGCTCAATCTTGTGCAAGCTGAAGGCTGCATTCAGAGAGCGTAGAACCGCAGACATAGACACTGGAGCTTCTAATGGTGACATTGATTAATCGCCGCATCCCTCATCACAACTGAAGAAGAGCATTTGTTTGGCCTTGTGCTGGACTAACTCAGGGCATGGGCCTGAGAGTAAAGCTAGAGAATAAACACAGACCAGGGTTACAGAAACACTTTACTACTGCAGACAAAACATTTTAGGGCAGAAATACACACAAACTGCCTCTGCACCCCCCGCCCCCCCAACTCCCACTGTGTGCTGGGATAATGCATAACTGTGCATATTACTACTAAACACATGCACACAGTGTCACTTCCTCCCCTAGTCACTTTGTTGGTTTTCTTCTCCATCTTCGGGGTTTCTACATTCCCTCCCTCATTTTCAACACCATGCTTTGCTTTTTCAGGATCAGGAGATTCAATGAGGTGAATGCACTTCATTTCAAGCCTCTATTCTTTTATCTCCTTAAGGCCGGGGAGTCACTCAAAGGCTCCATGATTGAACTCTGGCATTAAGGATTAAGACATGAAAATCCCAACTCACGGTCTCTCTCAGGCAAACATTTTTCTCAGCGCTGTGATCCCAGTACAGCTGCTAAAGGCTCTTCACTGAAGCAAATACAAATCCTTTCCTGCTTACTTTAACAATTCAACCACCTGTGAATGGAGTGGGAGACATGCATCCACTATGGCCACATTAACACAGCATTCACTTTCTATACACTGTCACCATGGCTCAGTCCATAGAAGAGTAAAATGTTTATTTTCTATACAGAATGCTATGAAAAGGCCCCTGACAATGAACAACATAAAGGTTATAGGTATACTAGGTATAAAGTATCCCTAGAAAAAACATACAACTAATGGTGGATACAACAATAACAAACAAGGGTGATGAAGATGATGATGATAACAGATGGTATATGTATGAGGTCTCACAGGTGGGTCAGGTCTGTGACTGTTCTTACATCAATCCCAGCAGACAAGGCCGCTGCAGGACTGGGCTGGCTTCAGGAAGCACTTTGTCTAGGAAAGGTCACGTCACTGGAATTACCTCCCTCTGACAGAGATGAGGGGTGACTCCCACATGCTCCAAAGACACATAGACCTGCGCCCACACACACCAGCTGTTTCAATCAGTTCTGTCCACCTACAGTGAAAGGTAAAAACAAAGGGAGCGTGGCGGAGGGAGGCTAACAGTCTGATTAGGGTCCACTGATACCTCTGTTCTACAGAGCTGGCCACTCAAGAACAGTTGTAAATGAATCACTACTGAAGATCCAACAGGATTTCACCTGATGGCAAAGTAATCCTACCACAAGTCTAATTCATGTTTATGAAATTGAATCACATTCCTACAGGATGACAACTAGTGTAGTAATATAGACGAGGACAACGGGAAGATGTGAATGACTGGAGGAGGGGGAGAGATGGAGAGAATATCTCTGAGCCCTCTCTGACCGTGAGATGTGGTAATCCAGCTGTGAGAAGAGAAACTTCCACACCCACACACACACACACACACACACCCACACACACACACTCTGCTGCCTGTTTACAAACAGACCAAGGAATGCTTGGAGAGGTCAAACACCTGGACCTGAGAAGCCCAGGTCCAGATGGCTGACTTGACATGACGGTTGACAGCGTCTTTGACACAGTGCTAAGGTGTCACATGCTAGAGAAAACACTTTCTCTCATTTGTGCCATCTTATCTATCTGCCCATCTCCATGGTAACTCTCCAATGGGTCTTGTTACACCTATGGGGCCTAGCCTTTCTTGTCGGCTCTCTTATAATGATAATGATGCCAAATAACGTGTGTGTGTGTGTGTGTGTGTGTGTTGCCAGTCAGTGATCTAATCCCGATGAAAGGCCAGAGGCGTCAAAGCCAGTGTGGCTGTCTCTCTCGTTTCTCTTCTCCCTCCAATTAGACACAAATCCAATTGTCACACCAATACCCTACCCTCTTTCTTCCCTGTTCTCACCTCACTAAAAAACAAGCTTCTTACTGAGGAGGCGCTGTGCGAGTGAGTGATTGTGTGAGATGGTGTGTAAATGAGAATGAACGTGTCAGCAGGTGTGCATCACAGTGACCTCTCAAATCAAGCTTGCTTGTCTAATTGGCCCAACGCCCACTTATGCCAGCCAGGGGTCAATGAGAGGTTGCCTAGGTCATGGACGTTCCCTCGGGTCACGTTTTGTCTTTTGTTTGAATGGAAAGGCTTCATATGAATGCTTAATTTGTTCCTTGTGGCTTTTTTTGCGATATCCCTGTGACAATAGACCCTTTTAGCGCCTACGCCTACGTTAGCTGGAGGCAAAACAAAGCAAAATTGGAGGCATCACCACACCTCAGAGCAGCAGAGTAAGAGGCTACCGTTCACCAAAAATGTCATCTTGCTGTGTTGTTGGACGCCAGAATCGAAGGAGAAGCTCCAACTTGAAATTTTATCGTATACCAGCTGCCACTGCCAGTAAAAAAAAAATCGAAGACAACTTTGGTTAAACGCGATAAAACGAAAGGATTGGACTGAGGCGATCATCAAAATTGCTCATGTTTGCAGCGCACACTTCATAGGTTAAATAAAGTATTGTCTGTTTTAGGTTTGGATATGTGTCTAAAGATTTGTCATGCCCACCTAATCACAAACTGGGGAACTAGGAGGAATAACGTTAGGTGATTTCTCTCGTAACTCTCTTAGCGCATTAGCTAACTTTTAGTTGTAACATTATGTGTGTCAGGTGTGTGTGTGTGTGTGTGTGTGTGTTCGGATCGCACGACACAAAACTCATCGGGTGAATCTTTGTATTTTAAGTCTTGTACATGACCATTCAGGACATCGTTATAGGCATCTAAAGATGTATACGCCCTCAGTTTCTCTTTACTATACACGCTTGGTTTCTCTATCAGGTCGGTGTAAATGTCTGGCCATTCCACAGTAGGTAGTCCTGTCAGATCGTCGGGTCGGCCAATCTGGTCCCGTTGGTTAATGTTAACTTGTTCAAGTAACACTCGCGGTCCTGGAGAGTGAGTGACCGTAAATATTCAGAAATAGCGTTATTTTCTTCAGCCGTGTTAAAAACAAGCCAACGAAACTTGCTAGCCAGCGTTGTTGGCTAACGTGTTCCGGCCGGGTTCTGCCTCCACCTAAGCTCCGCCCACAAAAAAAACGTCATCATGTTTACTAACTGAAAAGGGGTCTATAGTCAACATGAAATCACACAGAACACATTTTTCTGACAATCTAAATGCAGCAACCTGCTTTTATTAGTTGAGATAACATAGGTAAGGATATTCATTGGTTCATTGGTTCATTTAAAGCTGCACTGAGCAACCTTGCAAATTGGCAGCTCCAAGTGGCAGCAAGAGGTAACTATTTGAATTTTGGAAATTTTGAAGGACTTCATTACCCAGAAATCATGTTACGCTGACGTCATTAAACTGCACACTCCTCAGGACTTAAGTTTCTGCTTCTTGGTGGCTGGTAGGGGTGGAGAATGTGAAAAAAATTGCTGCAGGTTAATCGGTGGTTCGGTGGTTTTAAGTTTTGATTTGTCACTTCCTGCAGTGACCACACCCGACATCTGAAGATGCATTTGTAAAATAGGGCAAATCTATGAGGTCGCAATTAAGGAATGCTCTTCTCCGTTGCAGCCGCAATTTGTGATTTATGAAAAGTTTTGCTCCAGTGCAGATTTAACCAACTGATTGAGACCACTTGCACATGTTCAGCATCACCCTGCCTTACAATAAGTGAGTGTGATTTTACAAGGACGCTTTGAAAAGAACTCAAACAAAATGTAATGACTGACGCAAGCTGTGCCCTGTCCATGCCAATCTTTGAAAGACCTATTTTTAAAAGAACACAGCCTAACTTGCCTGTAGGCACACCAATTAGAAAAATTGACAGCACTTATATGACAACAATTAACTGAGATTGAATCAGAACTGAGAATTTCATGAACAGTTAGCATTACAGTGGCTCTCAGGTTGCGATCTCAGGTTGCGATCCCAGGTTGAGATCCCAGGTTGAGATCCCAGGTTGAGATCCCAGAAATAAGAGAATACACAAGAAATCGTAATCGTATATTCCACTCCCATTCTTGTGTCAGTCCAAGTGTATAGCTGAATTTGGGTCCAAGCCTAACTACTGCTAGTCCATGAGTGCTAGTGCAGTCACATGCAAGTGTGAGTCATAGTAGTCACAACAGGCAATGGTAAGACCTGCTGTTGGCGTGAATAAAAGTGGGAGTCCAAGTGAGTATGAGTGTGAGTATTAACTAAGGTAGAGAATGGTATGAGGGGCTTGACTGGTCCCAGTTAAAGAGGGATTAAAGAAAGACATGATCACACATGGAACCAATCTCATGCTGGCACCGATACCAGCATAAAACACTTAGTGGGCTTGGCAACTTACAACAACTTTAATGTCTTAGTGTTCCTCTCTCTTATGTTTACCATTTCTTCTCTCTCTCTCTCTCTCTCGGCGTCAAGGCTGTCTGTTCATTGAGTGGTGTTATGAAACCCATCTACATTCTTAACTACCTCTCAGGTGAGCGCTGGGGACAGGGAAAGGTGTGTTACTATAACAACCGAGTGTTGGAAGTGGAGTGAGAAACCATGTTTTAGGTTATGTGAAGTGTTTGTTCTCTTGAAAGGGATTTATTAGTTTTAGCTTATTTGCCTGAATACAGATAAGCATGAAAGGTGGTAAAATGTACTTAGAGATATTCTATAAGCTTGAAACGAAGACAGCAGCTGGAAGACGACAGGGGACCCATTGTCGTATGAATCTTGATGCTCCAGCGCTACAGGCATCTGCTGCAACTGTGTGGCACAGTGGCCTGAGTCAAGAGGTACATCTTGGTAGAGAAGAGCGACCACAGGATGACATGGTCTTGAATCCAACATTGAAAGAAACTTGTGGATTTATCTCTCACTTGCATCAATAGTTTCCAAACTGGACATTTCTAAAAACAGGACCTGGTTACGTCATTGATGGACTCGATGCTTAGTATGGTCAACACTTTCAGAGCCTGAGAAAAGATTGTGTTAGTTTAGTTTAGTGTTAGTCCTGCTGTATATAAGAACGTTGAACTGTATGCTTGAGAGACGGGTTAACATCAGCTCTGTGAGACTACATAACGTAGAGACTCTGGACAATTTTGTAAGTGCCATCCAACAAACCTTTTGCTATTGTTATATGAGGTTTCTCATATGATTTGTTTTTAACCTTTATTCTGACACTTGAACTCCATGTACATTATCAATTTCAATGATAATTGAATGCAAACCTTAAATCTGGTAATAGTTTGGGGTTCTTCCTGCAATTCAAGCTTGCTTCTTGGTTGAAGCAAGCTTGTTTATATGAGGCTAGTTAGATAATGAGCATCATACTTCTGGCTATTAAAATTCCAATACAGAGTTGAAGGAAGGAAGGAAGAGGGAAGAGTAGTTTGGCTTTTGCATTTTGGCGTGAACAGTCTGGTGATGAGGAGGAAGGGGCAGAGGAGGTGGAAGAGGAGGAGGAAGAGGAGGAGGAAGAGGAGGTGGGTGCATGAAAGCCATTGCAGGTCTGGCTGTAGAGAGGAAGCCCTATGCTGTAAAGCATAACTTCTTTTGAGCTCTTTTGTTTCTCTTTCCTTTAATAGCGAGGCTTTTCTAACAAATCAATGCTATTACACAACAGGTGGTTAGCCGGCTCCCTCCTCCTGCCAACAACAGCTCCCAGTTGTATTAGCCGATACTTAAACATTTACATTTTCCAGCAAAATTACATAACAAGACTCTGTCCAAAGATTAATGTGGAACTGGCAAAACATGATAAATGGAAGGATTCTTTGAAGATAAATGTTTATTCTTCTATATTTGGACAGGGTAATCGAGGGCAATTTGGGTCTTTTTGACTATAATAAAGTCTTGGAAAACAGAAAATAAACAAATACCAAAGTCCCAGCTTTCATAGATTGGATACAGCTTGTCAGCGTTGATTACCCAGAAGACACTACATACCGCAGGGCCTCAGCATGTGGTAAGAGGTAAAACCAGAAATCCACCAACAGTATCTGTCACTGTGGACTGAGTTGCACACATCCTCATCCTCATCCTCCCACAACTACTGGGAGGCCCGTGTGCAGAATCAATGGCTTGTGTGGTCCACAAACAACCGACCAAACAAGGTTCCACAAGTGCAAGAAAAAAATGTATCCCTAGTGTCAACATGGACCATTTGAGTTAATAATTCCCTTCCCCCGAGAGAAGCTTAGATGGAACTAATGCTCAGTGCAAACTACATGAATGTCAAAAACCTAAGAACCGCTCATGTTAAACAAACTTCTTTCCTGTAGTCTCTCTGATGTAGCAGTGTGCAACCTAAACAATGTGGCACAGAGTTGCCTCTGGCATGGAGATTTTGTCTCAGATCTTAAAAACTTGTCTGAGACAGCTAAATTGTCTATATTAGATGTAAGCAGAGAGACACAAATGGTAAATGGCTGCATTTACATAGCACTTTTATCCAAAGCACTTTACAATGTATGCCTCTCATTCACCCATTCAAACACACACTCACACACCGATGGCAGTGAGCCATGCAAGGTCCTGACCATTGGGAGCAATTTGGGGTTCAGTGTCTTGCCCAAGGACACTTCGACATGCAGATTGGAGGAGCCGGGGATCGAACCTCCGATCTTCTGATTAGAGGACGACCCGCTCTACCTCCTGAGCCACAGCCGCACAAGGTCTTTCCCAATATTCATTCTTGTCCATTCTTTTGTCCTCCGTGACGCTTTGACATAATATCCAAAGTACAATTCCAGAAACAAAGCTGGTGGTGAGGATGGAGGTTTACTTATCGAGGATGCATCGGACGTCGACTTGCTGATGAAAACGAATGGGAAGCCTCAAGATTCATTAGTAGAAATAGTAGAAATATTTCCCAGTAGAAACAGCTGGGGAAATGAACAGCTGTGTCTTAATTGATGGTGCGACCTCAAGCACACAGCCCAGCTTAAACTGTAAAGACACATTTTCTGTGCAAATTGAGACATTCAAGAACGTTCTCCACGAGGACACAGCGTTCTCCTCGACTGCACAACGTTCTCCACGAGGACACAACGTTCTCCACAACGTCAGAACGTTCTCCACAAAGACACAACGTTCTCCACGAGGACACAACGTTCTCCACGAGGACACAACGCTCTCCACGAGGACACAACGCTCTCCACGAGGACACAGCGCTCTCCACGAGGACACAGCGCTCTCCACGAGGACACAACGCTCTCCACGAGGACACAACGCTCTCCACGAGGACACAGACGCTCTCCACGAGGACACAACGCTCTCCACGAGGACACAACGTTCTCCACGAGGACACAGCGTTCTCCACGAGGACACAGACGTTCTCCACAGAGGACACAACGCTCTCCAAGAGGACACAACGTTCTCCACGAGGACACAACGCTCTCCACGAGGACACAGAGTTCTCCACAAGGACACAACATTCTCCACAAGGACACAACGTTCTCCACGAGGACACAATGTTCTCCACGAGGACACAACGTTCTCCACGAGGACACAACGTTCTCCACGAGGACACAATGTTCTCCACGAGGACACAACGTTCTCCACAAGGACATACATCATACATATCACCTTGGAATTCTTGGTATTGATAATCACCTACTCTCTCACACTCACACTCACAAACACACTCACACAGGGTACCAGTCATCTCTTCTGTCAGAATTTGGATACGCAACATTGTGCAACACCCAAGGGGCCCCTGTGCCAGCTCACATACTCCCAGTAGAAAACACACACACACACACACACACACACACACACACACACACACACACACACACACACACACACACACACACACACACACACACACACACACACACACACACACACACACACACACACACACACACACACACACACACACACACACACACACGGGACTGATTCCGACTACACCTGGCTAAAGCCGAGACAAATCTCAAAATATGTCTCGTCCCTTATACCTGAGATTCTGAGCATCTGTCTCTCTCCCCTTGTTCATTTTCTTCCCTGCCTAAATTTGGATGTGTCTGCCTCCCATACACGCCATTTTAAATGACAGCTGGCAAGAGTAAGCAGGAAACATGTCATTAGGAAATGGCGACGACGTATATATAGATATCCTACAGCCAAGCAAGGCACTATGAATATGCTCCCCCCTCTTCTACAGGACACCAACCCTGTAGGCGCTGATCCACCTGCCCTCTCTCCAACAACATCTAACACTTACACAACCCAACACTGGTCAAACAGTAAAACCGTGTGCTCTGACCACTCTCAAGGTGTGATATATGTGATATATATTGCCATTTTAATATGTCTAGGTTGTTTTTTTTATTTTATTTTTTTTATTCATTGTGTTGTTGTTATTGTCTCTGTGTGTAATGCTGCTGCTGCACTGCAATTTCCCAGCTTGGGATTAATAAAGTACATCTATCTATCTATCTATCTATCTATATATGCCACACAATGCCCCTGTCCCAAACATCCTCAGAGTCACAGAGATAAAACTCTAGGCTCTAGAAAACGTGAAAGCCCCAGTACACGGTGGAGAATATGATTGCTTGCTCCTAGCCGAGGCTCGCTGTATCTTTGATCTGCTCCCCACCCCCCAGCCCAGTGGACTGAATGAAGAACTGGTCCTCTCTTGATCTGTTTCCAGTTGGCATTACGATATATGTATTTATGCACACTTGTATATATTGGTATCTCTAAAAACGTGTAGTGACAGCATCCCACTATATGTTATCATTTGGCCTGTCTGTTTCCTTACATCACCTCCCACCCTCTGAGGAAGAAGCTATGTATTATAGATATCACGGTTTGTTCATTGCTCTTTTTGCACCTTTGCATTGAAGTGGCTTCCAACCTTTTCATTTTATTGGCTACATATATTGACTCTATATCTATCTATCTATCTATCTATCTATCTATCTATCTATCTATCTATCTATCTATCTATCTATCTATCTATCTATCTATCTATCTATCTATCTATCTATCTATCTATCTATTCCTCGTGAGTGATAAGGGGGGATAACCTATCATGAGCCTTGATATGCGGTTGCGTTATGAGGATTCAATGAGGCATGCTATGACGTACTGTCCACTTCAACAGGAATCTAGTGGTCAACAGCGGAGGTGACAGCATCTCTCTCTCTCTCTTTCAGCGTTGCACCCCACTGACTAACAGCATATTAACATTATACATCAAGCTTCTCCACAATTACGCTCCGTCTTCAAGAGCTGTTCTGCTGCCAAAGTCTCTCCTGGGCCTCTTTTTCTGTCTGCAAAACAAAACGATCGTGGCAACACACAAACACATACACTCAAACACGTCCACACACACATGAATAAATGAATACATACACACACACACACACACACACACACACACCACTTCTTTACTGAAGACCAACTTGATGGTTCAATGGGCTGGCATCAAGATCCCACAATGCTTGTAGATTCAGCAACAGGAGGAATTAATGTGTGTGTGCACACGCATTAACAGTGGCATGCACAAAACTCCAATGAATCATTCCATTCTCCCTCATCTCTCCTCTTTTCATTTCATCTCATCTCTTTTCCCTTCTTTAAATATTTAATCAGTCCTGTTCCCCTCGCCTCAGAGAGAGTCGAACACAGAGACACACACGCTTACATCTCTGATGAAGTACTGCAGGGTGGCATAGGCGATGGCTATCCCATCGTGGGTGCTGGTGCCCCGCCCCAGTTCATCCAAGATGACCAATGAGCGCTCGGTTGCTCGGGCGATGATCTCTGAAGTTTCCGTCAGCTCTTCCATGAAGGTGCTGCGCCCCTTGTAGATGTTGTCCGACGCCCCCATCCTGACACAAAGGAAGAGGAGAGGTCAGAGGTGAACAGCTTCCCCTCCCCCCCCGTGGACTGGATTGTCCTTAACATCTACGGCAATTAAGTCATGAGGGAGTGGGTTGTACAGAGAGGAGAAAACAGAGGAGCTGCGTGAAAAGCCTGACAGCGTAAAGAATAAGAGAAAAACATTTACTTTTCAGTTTATTTCCACTTTCGATTCCCTTTACTCCAAAAACATCTTTAGATCTTCATACAGTCACTGTGGCTTGTCAAGGTTGTAAAAAGTGAATCATTTCAGAAAGGATCTGGTGTTTATGTGTAGTTATGGGTGGATGGTTATTACATTTATTTGAAAACCTGGGTACTGCAGTGGTACTCATCGAGTAGCTACAGATTTTACATTATGTTTGAGTGCTGAAAAACAAGTTCATCTTGCACTTAAAACTTCCAAGATGCAGTGAGCTGATGAAGCAAGAAAGATGCAATATGACATTTTTTGCGAGGGCAAACTCGTTATAACTCAAGATTAATGTGAAAACATTAGCCTCTGAGACATCCTTAAAGTAGCAAAGGACATGACATGAACCAACCCCATCCAACCACAAATTCACAAAATGTGGGTATTTCTTTTCAACTTTGAGAGAATGTAAAACAGTAGAAATCATACCGTAGCACAAGAAAATGTACAAAAGGTTTAGGGATCAGTACATCTTAGCATGCATTAATATACAAATTAAATTCATAATGTCAAAGCTTTCAGACAAGCTGTGCAATAAGTCACACTGAGGTTTAGATCTCCACGTGGCCTCAATTTATCTACAATTCTGTTCATTTTAAAGAGAAAATCCATAAAAGAAAACTTGAACGGCAGAATTTTCTTAGTTTTGTTCTTGGCAGGGTGCATTTGGAGAGAGGGGGGGTTCCCCACCTTCTGTTTTTGATTTCCCTGCTTCTATTGTAAAACTCAGTGTATCTGCCTTCTGGACTTTTAGTTGATTTGATCTCAGGCGCAAAGTTGAAGGCAATGAGACAATTCAGAATCTACTGTCGTTCTCCCAGCAACCCAACACAGAGAAACAGCCCTTTTTTTAGTAGTGAACCTGCTCCTGCAAAGTCGTCTGCCAGTAAAAATTATTTCATATCAAGGAAGGATAAAAGAGAAGAAAAGAGCGAGAAGAGAAAGAGCGAGAAAGAGCGAGCGAGAGCGAGAGAGAGAGATCTCAACAAAGAAGACGACCAGCAGCTGGAGGGGTTCGGTGGTGTGGGAGGGTTGAAACGAGACGACCTCCATGTCGTGTGTAAAGCGCTGAAGTCTACACCTCTATAGTGTCTCCTCCTTAAGGGAGCGCTATGTAGAGGCATACTCCTCAATATTTCTCCTTGACTTGCCGAATTTCTGTTAGGAATAAGAAATATTTTCCATTTTTGATGCGGATTGAGGCTATACTTCAACCTGTCAATGTTTTGTGTTATTTAAAGAGTTCTGAGTGCTTACAGGCAATTTCCACAACACTATTCCCAACCTCTCTTCAAGTTTCATTCTCCATTCGCATTTCCGATGGAAAAGCCAGCAAATTTACAAAATGCAGCATTACACTACATTGAACGTTCCTAAGTACGACAATCTACACTAATAGAATTACAGAAATGAACTTTAAGTACGTTATTGATTTATACGTTAGCATGTTTATGCCTGGTTTAGGTAGGTTACAGGCTTAGATGTCACATGATGTCGGGCTCTGAGCTTCTGATTCAATTTTGTGTCCGTATGAGGCTTAGCCCATAGGCAACTGTTTGCTCTGTGCAACCTATTGCAGCGTTCCCGCTTTAGACACATAAAGGTTCGTTCATGAGCTATAAATAAACAACAGTGACATTCACTACCAGAATTAAAATGATAGAATTAAAAGTGACTTCAATTCTATGGACTCAAACAGTTTCTGGTCATTGAATATAAAAATCCCTTTATCCAATGCAAAATCCAGCTTGTTCAAATCATTTGGCACAAGCTGCACATCAAAACACTTAGGGTAGCCTACGTGCAGAAAACCACATATACTGATAAATGTACTCCTAGACAGCCTAGTCAATCTTACAGTATGGATGTCTGGATTGACAGACACAAGTGAAATTTATATAAAAGCTGCTGACGCCCTGAGACGGCAAAATCTACAGTCATTGGGGAGAAAATGAAAACCCTGACTCCAGGGTCTAACCTGAGCCACTGAGGAGGTTTCCATTTGTCATGTCCATTTCCAAAGATATTTACCAATTACAGGAGATACAATGACAACTAGTCCTTCCCAAGCCTCAAAGTCAGTCTGAGTGCTCCTGTGGTGTACCCATACATCCTGATTGATCCTACACGGTACCACAGCGAGACGTCTGATAACAAAAACCTGACTCCAGCTGGATCACAGATGACAGATCTCTCTCTCCACCAGTCTTCTTGACCTCTAAATCTGTCTTTTTCCTGTCTTAATTGACCTTCAACATAGTCCCTGTCAATGGACCAGCGGCAGGAGCCACTAGCACCATCAGTCACCATGGTTACAACACACGCTTTATAGTAGAGGGGTGTGGTGGGCATGCCGCTGCATTTCATCAGCCAATTTGTAGCGTGTATGTGTGCATGAACGCGTCAGACTCTGGGGGAATTATGACAATCAGATCTATACTGCGTAGCGGCAGGGGAGGACCAGATGAAGAGGAGAGCGCTACTCGCACACACTACCTGCCTGCTGGTCGTGCCTCCTTCCCACCAAAGAAACCGATACTGCAAATAGCCTCCATTTCCCATCACCTCACCCGTCCCCACATAACACGTTTAGCCACATTTCACCTACTTTTATGACACTGTGATGGCCCTCTCTCAAATTATTTCCCTTTTTCATTCCTTTATCACATCACTTAATCTAATCAATCAAAATGCTGCGTTGACCACACATCCAAATATAGCATAATCAGTAGATTGGCTTGGTTATTTTTTGGCATAAAACTGACTCCAACTGCCAAACCCAACACTGAGAGAAATCTCATGGTTACTACAATCATTATTCTCTCACACGAAACTTGTGGAGTGAAAACATTCTCTTGAAATGTCTTAGAAGTTGATATTCTGAAGTGGGTTCCCAGCCAAAGACAACTGAAGTCCTAAATAGCTGAAAGGAAAAATCTAATTTTGGCTGCTCTGTTATATGTCATCAACCTGTGACGTTCAATGCTTTCCAGCTGTTATTTGGTGATGAAGTGTTGTAGTTTATTTTTTGATGTACCCACTTTTGCCTCAATCTTCCTCGTCTACTAGGTCATAGGTGGAGGTGGAGAGAGCGATAGTGGAGTGACAGGTTTTCCAGTCGAGAGAAAGTCGTGTCCCTCACCCAAAATGCAACATGTCTTGCATTGTATTGTGGTCTATTGAGGCTACTGTCGGTGGAGGTATTGGTGTCTCTTCCTCTTCTACAATGGATTTGTCCCTGTATGATTGTTGAACGTCTAGAAAGAAGCTCTTGCTCTTTGAGTGTGAGGGACTGACACCAAAACTTGATGTTTACCATTGAGCTTTCAGATAGCTGAAACATTTCTGTATATGCCAATATCTGTTATCTACGTTTGGCCGAGTGAGCTAATAACGTTGGACCAAGAGAAAAGAGCACTGGTAGATTTCAAATGGTTTACAGTAGAAAGGATCCCCTCAGCCAAGCAAAGACGGCAAAAGGTCGCACACATTACAAATGTCTGCATCCTCAGCAATCTAATAACCTAATGTACAAATAAAATGTCACGCTGTAAACTTTATCTTTAGAACAGAAACAACACAACCAAATCAGTTTCTGGATTTTTATTTCTTAAAATACTTAGAGGTAGCCATTACTTGATTATTTAACATAGGTGCATCTCTAAAAGCAGCCGTCTAAGAAAAACACCAAAATTAATATAGCACAAACATTGTGCACTTGCTGCGTCAAACTCTGTTCAAATCATTTGCCAACCCCGGGATTTAAACCCGGCACCACCTCATGAGAGTCCACTGTCCTACCACGTGAGCTACAATGCAGCTGACTGACTGAGTGACTCACACTAGCTGCTCATCGCCGCTAAACTTCATCCCTAAAGTCATCCCTCCTCTCTCACCTCATCGTTCCCGTCTCCCTCTACTGTTAACTATCAAATAAAGGCAAAATGACAAAAAAAAATCTTTAAAACAAAAAAGAAATGCAAGTCGTATTGCCAATAGCTGGTTTTTAATATCGGATGTGTTTTAGGGTGTATTGCCCCTTTAATGCTATGCCAATCCCTCCTATCTACAAACCTGCAGAGAGAGGTTAAGCAACTTCCTCTAATTCGCCCCACACTTTAATATATTTCTGCAGAGTAACTCTACACTTCCTGACTACAGCAACTTGCCATGGAACAATAAGGGCCTAACCAACCATGTATGCCACCCACAAGATGGCATGCACACTCCCAAGGAACAAATGAGCCGATTTGGGATACAACATTTTTCCACATAGTTCGTATTGCACGTGGGGTTGGTCGACCTTGTAATCACTGTAACATCCAGCTTGGTGATGATGTTACCCAGAGACCAGTTGGCACCAGAAAAGGTCTTCTCACATTTCTGGATATTAGCCACATTTCAGACCCCTGTTTTTTTCCTGAGGAGAGAGGAGCTGTGAATGGCTGTTGTAAAACACAGTGTAATCACTGCTAGGAGTCCATGGTCGATTAAAAACACAATTTCACATTCTGGTTCCTTTGCTGTTTCCATAACAACCATGAAGGGATGGGAGAATGTGCTCTATAACCTTCAGGACTCAATACCAACAAGAAAGCGCGCACACACGCACACGCACGCGCACATGCACATGCACACACACGCACACGCACACACACACACCAGCCACTAGGAGACAAACTGGCATGCTCTGCTAAACTCTGTTGTGGAACAAAACAATTGAGTACAAAAAGGTCTCTCAAAGACACAGATATATGCACACACACACACACACACACACACACACACACACACACACACACACACACACACACACACACACACACACACACACACACACACACACACACACACACACACACACACACACTACTTCATGGCATATATGTCAAAACGCTGTGGAGCAGTGGAGTGGGCAGGAAAATAACACAAAGACTCTCTGAGGCTTCAGGCTGAGGCTTTTAACCACTCTCCTGATTATTCACTATCCTCACTGATAATCAATCATGTGGACCAGTTCAGACAGGATATCCCATTAGACACCTACGCACCATCTCATTACCCCCCCCCCCCCACCCACCAAGTCTGCTTATTCTCCTCTAATAACACACTCTGTCTCTCACATACACATAAAATGAAACACTGTTTTCTGTATGAGGTGGGAATTGATTGAGATTCATCACGGAGATGAATCTTCCTTTGCATCTTCGAGAGACAGAGCTGTGCGTTCAGAAAGAGATAGGATGAGAGGTAATTGAGGGGGTGAGAAAGGGGGGCACAAAGAGCAGGAGACAGGACCTTGGACCTTGGACCCTCGGATCGCTCCAATTACCAGAGAGTTGCATTGTTCTGACAGGAAGTGAGAATGTTAACCTCCAATCAGAGATGACTGAGCTGAGCAGCAGAGGAACACACTCCCCTAACCATAATAACTACATTCATTCCCTGATCTCCAACCTTAACCCTCACCGTTACACGGCTAACCTTAACCCTGAAGTCCTGATTCTAAACGAGCCACTGAAAGAAGAAGAATTTGCTTCATCTTTCTATTCTTGTGCTAGAAAGTACAGAAAGACAATGTACAATATCTTCTGAAATGAATTGGAAATTGAAAGAACTTTCAGTCTTCACACATTTACAACAGCACATGATCAAACAATAAGAATTAAATTAAAGAATTAAGAGTTATTGAGTGATTACTGGCACCCTTTAGAACAATTCAAATCAATCTTATTGGAGGAAATAGATTCTCATGTGCAGTGTGAGCCAAATCACAACTGCCTTTTTAATTTTGAAGTCATAAAAAAAATTGTGTTTGTTTGTTTCTGTGCTGTTAAATAAAACAGATGAAGATGTGAAGAACGAAAATTGTTTCAATTTTCAATTATTTCAGAAGATATTTTATATTATCTGCACAGAATGCAAGGTGGCTAAACATCTTGGCCAGAAGTGGCACACCACACGCATCCTTGTCTTTCTAACCTTATGAGGACCTTCCACTGACTACATTCATCCCCTAGCTCTACCCTTAATCTCATACATGCCTAACCTCAACCTTTACCCTAACCCAATCCGAACCGTAACCCAAAAGTCTTAATCTTTAAACCTTAAACTGATGCTAGACCCTAAAAACAACTAACCTGTTGAAGAAGTGAGGACCGGCCAAAACGACCCAATTTCCCAAACATTTCCTCTCTAAGAAGGCCTCAAACTGGTTCTCACGGACACACACACACACACATAGAGTCTACCTTGGTGTGCTGACAGGCATGGCCCCCACTGGGTTAATGCATAAGAACATGCTTAAACCCGCAAAACAGACAATTACACACATCTGCAAGCCATTAAGTCTAATCACATAGTGTAGTAAAGGCAGAGTAACAGAGACCATACCGGCCTGTGTTCCACAGTAATATGCAGCCAGCTCTGGAAACTACACAGAGAGCTTACTGCGAAGGGCTTCTTCTCAGAACCATGAGAATAATCAGCAGAAGAAAATAATAAAAAAAACGTCTCCAACAAAGCCTTTTTGTCTGAGGGTTGCTGGAGCTACAGAGGGATTTGTAACAGAACAATACGGTCGGCTTTGTCAAGCAACTCTTGTTCATCTTCCTGTGAGTCCTCACACACATCCTCCTGTCTGCTGAGGAACACAACGGGATTAGAAGGGATTAGTGTGACGGCCAGCCCTAAAAATAAAGTCAACCATGTCGCATCTTCATGTACACGCACACGCACACGCACACACACGCACACACACACACAGGTAGACACGCCGGTGAAGCCGGGTGAACGGGATGTGGTTTTTCTTCCCCTCGTGTTGTCTGCGCACGGGTGCGGCAGTAGCCACGGATACACGACTGTCTTCATGTTTGAATTCTCTGAGAGAGAGCGAGAGAGAACGGGTGGAGGTGAAAAGCAAGTGCCGTGCTTCGTCAGTGTTGTCATGGTCACTATTCTTCTCTCGACCGCCGACAGACAGAGAGCCTGTAAAGTCTGTCAGCCATCACCGCTGTGTATGTGTGTGTGTGTGTGTGTGTGTGTGTGTGTGTGTGTGCTTTATGTGTGTGCATGCCTGCCTGTGCATTTATCTGTTGAGAAGTGTGAGTCTGTCTGTCTGTCTGTCTGTCTGTCTGTCTGTCTGTCTGATGTGCAGTACGTAGGTCTTTTTATTATGCTTGCCAGAACTTAGCATCTTACTGTACATGCACTGATGTCGCTAACAGACTGCAGGACTTTCATTAGGTCCTGGTTCAACTGTGCATGTCTGAAATGTGGTAGTAACTGATGGCCCAGTAAGTTACTGCTACGTTTTTGTGTGCAGTTACATTGAAAGATTGCTTTTTCCATTTCACTTTTTTTTTTTTTGTCAGCTTGGATTTGTAGTAAGCCGGCAGTAACAGCTGGCAGGCATGTACCTAGCGCTGATCTAGTTTTCACTGTTGCGTGTGTGTGTGTTCATACCTGGTGTGTATGCCGTCCAGTATGCCCAGCCGCGCCTCACTAGCCGGGACGTAGGAGCCCATCTGGGCCATAATACAGACCAGGGCCACCTGGCGGATGTAGGAGCTCTTACCCCCCATGTTGGGGCCAGTCACTATCATAGTTCTCCTACTTTCACCCTATGGGGGGGGGGGGGGGGGGGGGGGGCGGATGGAGGGAGAGAAGAGGGGAGGAGAGAGAAGAGTTGAAGAGGAGTAATAGTAATTTATCATTTTAATCAAAACCAGGTAACATACGAGGATCTCTTGGTGCCTCATGTACGATGGTAACAGCAGAGAGACAGAAAGGGAAGGAAGACAGAATAAGATATTTCCATGCGGTCCTGCACAGCTGAGGAGGTGGGCGGGCTGAAAGCTTGGCTCCTCTTCCTATTGGCTTGTGCTTCTGTTGCAAGATTAACCTACACCCACTCCAGCACTGAGTGGAGTGTGTGTGTGTGTGTGTGTGTGTATGTGTGTGTGTGTGTGTGTGTGTGTGTGTGTGTTGGCTCAACTTTTATTCAAAACTCTCAATGAGTCTGTGTGTGTGTGTGTATGTGTGTGTGTGTGTGTGTGTGTGTGTGTGTGTGTGTGTGTGTGTGTGTGTACCTGTAGTTCAGTATGGTTGGGCACATATTGGTTCTGCTCTCCCATCAGTAAGTCTATGGCAGGATGTCTGCCATCCCTGATCACAATCTGACGCCGATTCTCACACACCTCCGGTCTGAACAGAGAGAACACACTCTGTCAAGCACAAACACACACAAAAAAAAAACACAATCACACACACACAAAAAAAAACACAATCACACGCCTGCCTCTGCAGCTGCTGTGTATGAATCAATCCCACCACCTTGTACCCTGCATCTCCCCCATCCTTTTCCCCTCTCAGCTTTCTTACCGTCTCAATGAATTAAAAAATTAAATTAAATTAAATTTAAAAAACACAGAGAAAGGAATAGTCAGCCTGATTTCTTTAAAAAAAAAAAATTAAAAAAAATCGCACACTAGCAGGAAAACTGGATGACAGAGAGTGAGCAACGGTGTGAGACAGAAGACAGAGAGATGAAGAGAGGTGGCAAGAAGAGTACCAACATGCACTCTACAATTACAGCAAAAGAGAGGGGGGGGGGGGGGGGATAGATAGAAGGAAGTCAAGTCAATATAAAGGGAAGGGGGGGGGGGGGTAGTGGGAGAGATGTTGGCGAGGCGCAGCGAGCCCAGCGCACACTCCCCCTCACAGGCTGTCTGAGACTATAGGACACGACGCAGGACGCCCACGTCAACACACAAACACAAGCAGACACACACACACAGCAATATTTATGGTCATCATGAGAGGACATCACCTGCAATAGTCCCCTTGTTTAGCCACCTCAGCCAATGAGAGGAGACAGTCCATGGTTGCTAGGTGACTAATAGCCCTTTTCATGGTGTGATAGTGCTCCCCAAACTGACTATAAACAGAGAGAGAGAGAGAGAGAGGGAGGGAGAGAGAGGGAGAAGAATGAGCATTTCGAGTGTAAATTAAGGTAAGGTGCACACTGTCTACTCGACTAAAGCAGACTAATTCTGAGCTGAGGAAGTGTCTCTCTCCACCACAGGATGACAAAAGCAGCCTGATTATGAGCGGTATGCTGCGTGTACGTGCGTGTACATACTGTAGAAAACCGGTCCACTCCCTCTGACAGTCCAGAAGTAGCTGCTCGCGGAGCTGCAGCAGCCTCCTGTATCGCTCCACCAGGAAAGGAGAGTGGTACCTACTGACGGCTTTGGTACTGAAAGAGGAGAGAAAGAGGAGAGGGAGGTTTAACTGTGTGTATATATTGGAAGAAATCCATATATCCATGTCAAATAAATTGTGACATCACAGAACAACGACCGTAAACAAATGAGACCATGTTTGACGGTCTCATTTGGCCAGTGGTATTGTTAGTTGCTTAGTGTTTTTTCAAAATAAAGATCATATTTCCCATAACCCCCCCGTTGCTTCCTGTGCCTGTACCTGCTACCTGTGAGCTCACCTGCTGATTTTCACCCAGTCAGGCGGAACACTGCCAGACATGGAGTTCTTCACCTCAATCAGAAACTGAGCAGCATGGAGAGGACGGACGGGGCGGAAGGAAGAGGAAGGTGTTGATAAATAAGGCCAAAGCAGACAGACAAGAGAACGTGTTACTTTTGATTAAAACACACATGCTTCAAATATAGCACCTCTGTACAAACTGACGTACACACACACACACACACCGAAATCCGATAATTACTGTGACTCCGTCTCCGCCTCCTTGTATTTCACTCTCAAAACACACACACACACACACATAGATGGGCACCTCCTGTCCAGAGACCACAGTGTAGTCCAGTGAGGGAGCCCTGAGCGCGAGTCGGACGTCTTTGCGGTGGTCTTGGATCTCGCTATGAACAGTCTGAATCTGCGCCCTCCTTTCCTGCAGCACTGGGAAGCCGGACAGATCTGAGAACAGCTCCTTCTTATCCCCCAACCTGCACAACCACACAACCATCCATATGAGACGACTGGTACAAACCACACTACGAAGACCTGCATCCTAGACAGGAAGAGGGCAATTATCTTTCACGTAGGGGGAGGGAGAACTTAATGAGATGAGAACTTAAGACATCAGAGTCATCCATGTGTCCCCCAGTAGACACATGGATGGACACATGCACGCATACTCACTTGGCGGCCTTTTCGTTGAGCACCTTGAGGAAATTGTGCGCAGGAGCCAGCAGGTCAGGAGTATCCAATAGGAGTGTTCGGAGCAGTGAGGAGCTGAGCTGTGATTGGATCGCTGGCAGCAGGGCCTGGAGCTCCAGCCCCAGGCGGGAAAGACTGCTGGTGATGAGGTAGAACTCCTGGGTGGAACACTGGAACACACACACACACACACACACACACACACACACACACACACACACACACACACACACACACACACACACACGTTTGATGAAGTATAAATGCTTGTGTAATAAATGCCTATACTATACTTAATTTCCCAACTGTGCAGAGGGAGCTACAATTCATCATGGAGGATATATTTGTCATTTAGAAACCAGCAATAACAAATACCTTCTTCCTCCTTCAGTGAATTGCAAATACATCTCTGTGTATCCTGTGTGTGTGTGTGTGTGTGTGTGTTCCGTTATTGGGGGATTGTGTAAACCAGTGAGATTAGATCACTAAATCTCATCTGCACTGCATATGACAGCCAAGCTCAAAGAAGGACCATCTATGACAGCCAAGACTCTGAGACTCTTCTCTTAACGGCAGCACAGCCGGCAAGCCTTCACAACAGGAGTAATCACCAAAACACACTGCAGCAGTTTTAATGTAGATGTGTTTTATCAAATTGTAGAGACCAAATTCTTCTCGTCATTCCTTCATGAAGTAATGTCACCGTGTGATCTGCCAATATATACTGTAACCAATGTCACAACACACATTCCTATACATGTATTGTCATTGGCAAACAAAGTGATTCTAATTCATGAGTATAAATAAAGCTATATAAATAAATCACTTCTGTCTACAGCTAAATATATGGCAGTTATGTGTCCAGATGATCAATGCCATGGCTTTGAAAGAAAGATAATATCATTGATCATTTAAGATAGCATTTTATCATATTATTGACGAAGTGACCCTCTGCACTGAAATGCTTCTTGCGAGAGCCGATGTTGTAGATTATATTGACTTCATGTTGGTATTAACGATGTCACTATACAGGACTGGGTCACGAAGGGTTAATGAGTATCACACTTATAGTGGTTTATGGCTCAATCCACAGATGGCGTGCTGCAGGTTTAATCATCCCCTGTGTCAGCAGCTGCCTGAGACCATAACCATGCCCTCATCCCCATTATGTAGATGGTGCCATAGACCATGCAACAGACCATTACACACGGTCCAATTTATCTACAGATGGGCAAAAGGACAATTAACGCCTGCCTCTGCGTGGGTGACATTTGTTTCTTCCTGTACTTGCTGAGGTTTTGTTAGAGATCAACTACTTAGAAGGCTGAACACAAAACAGCAAAACATCAAGCAGACTACCTTCTCTCATCTCACAAACACACAAACAGGTGGGATGAAGCCTTCTGACATTTGAAAGATGGGTCCTAGGGGGAAAGACTATGGCAGGCAATCAGATAAGAGGCTACTGCTCCCTACCATTAATCAAGAACCAAGTCATAATGAGAGTCATAAGTCAGAGAGAGAGAGTGACTACCTTTTTGTGGTATATGCTACAGATGCCTCTCTCCAGGTCGGGCAAATGGGACAGCAGGGACCTGATGGACGTTAAGGTGACTGAGTCCGACTCCAGGATCTCGTGCACCGCATCCTGCCTGTCTGAGATAGACCTGGAGATTTATAGAAGGAAGGATGGACGGAAGGAAGCAAGGAAAGAAGTTCAATCACAGTCATAAGCAAAAGTCTTCTAGCCCTCCCCATTCTTGTCTGAACTATGAGATTGTATTTGTTAATTCATTTGCCTGATGAAGCAAGCCATGGTACTGTTTTCCAGGAGAGTTTTTCAGGAGCCACTCAGCTCCTGAATCACCGCCAAGTTGCCACTGATTACGTTCTCCACAGATCGAGTGCGATGCTGCAGGGTGCCAGTGGCCTACTCAGGCACAGCTTGGGCCCTTTGAAACCCTTCAATCTGGTTTTAGAGCCCACCAATGACCTCCTCACTGCTGCTGACTCCGGCCACATCGATATCCTCATTCTTCTTGACCTCTCTGCTGCATTCGACACAGTCTGCCACACCATCCTCCTGGACCGCATGTCTGATTATCTCGGCCTCACTGGTACTACTCTCTCTTGGTTCCGGTCATATCTCTCGGAGAGGACAGTTTGTCACCATCGGCAGCACCAGATTCCCCCCGGCCCCAGTGTATCAGGGTATGGCCCAAGGCTCTGTGCTCGGACCACTTCTATTCACTATCAACATGCTCCCCCTTGGCCAAATCATCCGCCGGCATGGCCTGGACTTCCACTGCTACGCCGACGACACCCAGCTCTACCTCAGCACCAAACCCTCCACCCAGTTCCCTCCCCAGTCCCTTGTCAACTGCCTGCAGGATCAATTTAAAAGTCTGGTTATCATCCAACCTCCTGAAACTCAACACTAATAAAACTGAGCTCCTTGGTTGGGGATCTTGTCCTGACCATCGACGGCTGCTCCATCTGCCCCTCCTCAGAAGTTCGCAACCTGGGTGTTATTTTCGATTCCACTGTCATTTGAGGCACACATCAAATCTGTCGCAAAATCTGCTTTCTACCACCTCAAGAACATCTCCAGACTCCGGCCTTCACTCACCAACTCTGTGGCAGAGACTCATTCACACCTTCATCACCTCCCGTCTGGACTATTGCAATAGAGACTTATCCGGGGTCCCCAGCAATGGAGAAATGACACTTTAAAGGGATGTTCAAAAAATGTGTCTCACTGATTTTATTCTCCATAATATATTGGACTACATAAAATATTATCAAAATACTTTCCATTAAATACATGAAGAGTACAAAAGACAGCTTTGAGCCTGGATTTTCAGAAAAAATCTGAACTGAAAAAGGTGAAGACAGGCTTAGCACTTTCATAAAATGAACATCATACTCACGCTTAATCATGAATGCATGGTGTGTGTGTGTGTGTGTGTGTGTGTGTGTGTGTGTGTGTGTGTGTGTGTGTGTGTGTGTGTGTGCGTGTGTGTGTGTGTGTGTGTGTGTGTGTGTGTGTGTGTGTGTTGGAATTAATGTGGCTGGGTGTAATCTGGGCTTTATTGATGTTGAAATGCTGTAAAGGGTCTATCACTATAATCTGAGAGCAGTGCCTAATCCAGAATTATAATCCCTGTGCAGTGGGAGGGAGAAGAAGAAAGAGAGAAAATACTATCAATACAATCAATATATGGATAAAGTATGTATATGGGGGTTGTTTATAACAAAACGTGATATAAAGACAGGCAGAAAAAAAAATTAAGTGTATTTTTTGGCCATTTTTGCCATTAGATAGAGAGGGGGGGATGACATTCAGCAAAAGTACTGTGAAAAGCAGTAGCAAAAAATATATATTCAGTATGAATGCAAGTAATAAGACCTGCGTTTATGAATATGATGGTGTCTTCTGCTTGTTATTATTTCAGGTCTTGAAGTGGTATTTGTATTATTACCATATAAGTGACAAGATAGCTGAACTGCTTTCCACCCCACTGCAATACAGTCAAACAAAGTGCATGAAAAGCTGCGTGGTTCTGACGGCCAGCATTTAACCCAGGTAGCCTCACCTAGCAGACAAACCCCCGGTGTTGAGACTTATGCGACTTATTGTTTGGATCACTACCAGAACAGATCGGCTGCATGCAGTAACGGCGGTCAGCAGGCTCCTGTACTCACTGTGGGTGTGTGAGGGGCTGGCTAACCCACTTCCTCATCAGCCTCCTTCCAAAGGGAGTGCGTGTGTGGTCCAACACCCACAGCAGACTGCCTTTCACACCTCCATCTGTCTATGAGCAAAACAAAAAAAACACAAAAAAACACAGCTAATATGTAATGCACTCACACAGCCTGTACATAATCCACACGCGGGAACAAGTAGAGGACAGAGCAGAGGGCTACAGCTTCAAGATGCCAAGCTACATCATCCATCACTATTATGGTCATATCAGATGGGAAGCTTTCTTCGTTTTCAATGTGAAGTGAGTAGGTGAGGGGAAGCTACAGGCAGGCAGGTGCAGTTTTGTGTGTGCATGTGTGTGTGTGTGTGTGTGTGTGTGTCACATGCCAGCATGCCATGAGTTGAGTCGTGCTGAACTTTTGTGCTGTCACCCACGCGAGGTTGACTAGTCATTGAACATTTTCTTGTGATCACAGAAATGACAATTTAGCTCACCCATTCAATCTTGCAGTCTGTGACGCAACCACGACTGTGACTTGAGTTCCCCAAGCATTCACTTGGACGGTTGTCATGACACGAACAGGAAAAGTGTCTGCACTGGAGGGTGTGAGTCGATCCGGTAGGCTGTGTGGCATTTCTAGCTAGTCTAGCTGTTGACATAGTTATGTGCTGCGCCGTAGCCAAGATGGAAAACTCGGGTAAAACAAGCACCACAACATCTCTCCCTCTCCGCCAGTCCGCTCCACCGAGCTTTTTTATTGACGTAGCAGAAAAGGTGACAGTAACAAACATGGAAGGAGTGGCAGGAGAGAAGTGGAAAGAGTCGAGGCCACTAATAGCAGATGTCGTTTCACACCTGTATAACCAATGGTCCCTGAGGAACACCTTGCCCTCCATCTGGCTCAAGCCCACGTGATCATCAAAGCCGTCATGTGAAAAGGATCCAATTCAAATGGCAAAGCGTGGGAATTTCACACCAAGTGGTTATCCAGTATGATGTCGTATAAACCATATTGCATCTAAACAGCCCCTCCTTCCCTCTGCTTGACCGCTCGCCTCTGTCCAGACACTGGCCCGGGTGGCTGTGCCTGGCAGCTGAGATGTGTGTGTGTGTACCTGGTTGGTGAGATGTGTGTGTGTGTACCTGGTTGGTGAGATGTGTGTGTGTACCTGGTTGGTGAGGATCTCCAGGTTCCTGAGGGTGGTGGCGCTGAGCACCATACCCTCCGACTCACAGGACAGACGCCGGAAGGAGCTGCAGGAGGTACACAGTCAATAATGCCACACAGTAAAATCAATGATAAGTGGTCAGTTTAACTTGTGGGGGAAAAGGTTTTCAGGTTTTCAGAGTGGGTTCCCACTGTGGCCCAGATGTAAACGTCCATGACTTTTCCATATCTAAACTGGAGCATCTTCCATGACTGACAAATGCTCTTCCTTCCTGGTTTGTTAATATCGTTATTCACCACTGAAAGGCTATAAAGGGGTAAACAGCTGAAAACCAACCATCTAACGCGATAAATGTGTGAAACAAGTTGAGAAATACATTCTTGAATATACCAGTGAAATTACACATTTGGAAAATTCCCTGATATTCCCCGAATTCCCCAGAAAATTCATCAAATTCCCCCGACTTTTCCTGTACACCTCACAAAATACACCATATTACAGAAATTCCATGTCCAGTGGGATCCCTGTGTGTGTGTGTGCGCATGTGTGCGTGCGTGTCTGTGTGTGTGTGTGTGTACCTGTCATTCAGTAGAACTCTCTCCAGGTTGAACTCTCGGAGGTACTGGATGAGCGGTCCCAGACAGCAGATCACTGGGCTCTCCAGTGACGCCACACTGGACAGAGAGCGAGAGCCTGGGACGGACACACACACACACACACACACACACACACACACACACACACACACACACACACACACACACACACACACACACACACACACACACACACACACACACACACACAACACACACACTATGAGTCACAGTCGCAACCCCTCAGACACCCGTTATAGTCCAATGGCTTTATTGATCATCTGTTCCTGCCATCCATGGACCAAAACATCCATCCGCCTCCACACAGTCCTGATGGAAATGACTTTTCAATTAAAGGATGGACTCCGAACACTAATCCCAACCTCTGGACGAGACGGCCCTCTCTGACTTCGCTTTAACGTCTAAATCCATTTAAACCAATTTTATGGATACATTACGTCTCAGGTCTTGATCTCAATGAGACTACCTGATTAAATAAAGGATAAATGGAATTAAAAAAAAGGAAAACGAAAGAGCCGTAACATGACACACACACACACACGCACACACACACACGTGCACACACACACACACACACACGTGCACACACACCTGTGTCCTGGGTTTGGCAGTAGAACTCGGTGGCAGTGTTCATCGCAGAAACAAACTCAAACTGAGCGCTGTCCCTCTTCTCAACACGCACCCGGTCATCAGCCTGCACACTGGGCAGAGGGGGGAGAAGAGGGTGAGGGGGTGGGGTGAGAGGGTGAGGTAGGGTAGGGGGAAAGAAACTATAACATGACAGCACTGATTCAAGAGGAGACCATCAGTACTGAGACATCGATGGAATCCTTCACACAATATCTGATCATCGTCAAACATTCATCCTTTTCCACGAAACCACTGAAGTGCCGAGTGCTTTATTCTCGTTTCCGATTCCATGGATACACACACACACTCCCCTGTCACCCTCACACACACACACACTCACACAGCTTCCCTGCAGCTCCCCATTGCTCCATTCACATGTTCGGCGCTGCTGATTTCAAGGACTCTGTTGCTTTGTCCGCTCTGTTGTTGCCAGGGTAACCAAGGCAAACATGTGGCTCTGGGCCGAGAGTTGGATCATTTCCTTTCTTCGGTTTGCTAATCTCACACCACACACCACACACACACACACACACACACACACTACATAAAAGTATTTCATATTTCCCTGCAGCTATGTGTAGGATTGGGAACAGGGGTGTAAGTGATCAATAGGCCACATATTGAACCAGCAGTGTGACTGCGACCATTAATCATGGAGCCAGATTCAACCGGATTATGAAGCGTAGATAGATACATACTCTATTGATTCCCAGAGGGGGGGAATTCTGGGTTTACACAGCATATATACAGTACTGTGCAAAAGTCTTAGGCACGTGTAAAAAAGAAAATCTGTATTTCAATGCTTTCAAAAATAATGAAATGACAAGTTGCTTAAAAAAACTAAAAAACTATAAAGAGCAGTAATGTAAAACACTAATGCAGAAAACTAAAAAAGAAACATCTAAGACCAAGTGTATATTAAAAGAATCTAGGAGGCCTAAGACTTTTGCACAGTACTGTATATAAATATAAAACACAAGGCACAAGAACAGTCCCAACTGCTGGTATTGATCCAGGGACAACGGGGTGCAGCATGGCATTCATCCCCAACCCCGACGAGCCCAGATAGTTTGGGCATGGGTTCAGGTCTTGTGTGAACATGTCCCAAGGGTTAGGCTCGCATCTTTTAAGCACGACTCAAGCTGTAATGCAGAGCCCGGCATTGCGGTCGTGGTGGGCAGCCAGGTGGGTGCTACACAAAAGGAAAAGACATGGTGAATGTGAAGCGCTGCCTCTTTGAGATCCACAGCGAGGTTTTGTGTTTGCCCTGAGCAATGTGGCAGCGATAATCGATGAAAAGCAGGGGAGGCAAAGGGTAGGGACCTGGGGAGCAGAGGTTAATGTGTGAGAGAGATGAATTCACATGATCAATATTTAATGCTGTGTTCAATTAATACCCCCCCCACCTCCCACACACACACACTCACACACACACACAATCTTCAAGTCTCAATAGTAATGTCAAACCCTGAAGTCTACAGGAGTGTGAGTGGATCTAGTGTTGTGTCAGTTTTTAAACTCTTTGCCATTCGGGTTGAGAGCATCAGCCGTAGAGCTTTTCAGTCACTCTACTCCCTTCCACCGCTCTAGTCCTGACTCATGGTTCCAGCCTGTGGGTGAGCAAAAGCAACACCTAGCTACGACCAGCCGCCCAGGGACTTATTACCTGCTGCTCCACAGACACACATAAACCCTGTTGCCAGGGGCTCCGTCTCGCCAGCCCACCCCAGAGACAGAGAGACGCTGTCATGCGAACACCAGCGGCTGCAAAAAATCCCCTGCTCTCAATGCTCACCTGGGTGGGTCTCGGATGCAAGCAGACGCAATAGTATTTTTTTCAATCAGTTTCTAATATGAATCAACAGAGAGGGCAGTTATAGTAATGCCACAGCGTTGAGGGTGAAACCCTGCATGACACCTGTTTCAGGATCAGTCAGTATTTTAAGTAAAATAAAATACCCAAAATACCCAGTAAAAATACCCAAAAGATTATTACCAATTGCCAATAACAGTGATCGACAATGGCTTAGCTGATAAATATCCTAAATATTCTGTCTGAGGTGACCAGACGAACCTGCCCTGTATTTGTAGGACACAGGCGGCAAATTGAGAAGAGCCTCGTCTCAGATGAGCACCGGGCTGGAGAGCAGCGCTGTTCAAACAGGATAATTGGACTGGCCTTTACAGGCTCATCTCCACCATAATGACTATAACTGATGGCTGAAAAAAGGGACGAGAGAACAGAGGAGAGAGAAATGAATAAGAACGAATCAAATTTCCCAGAGTAAAAAATTAAACTGACATGAGATGAAAAAGAAAAGAAAGGAAATAGCCTGGGAGATGAAAAAGAAGTTGAACAATGAGAAATGTTCACTATCAAGGAGGAAGAAGTGGAAAAACAAGGTTAACAGAAGGGGCAGAAGGCAGCCGACATCCCTCCCCTCATCCACCCATCCCCTTCTAATCCAATCCACTCCACCCCCCACCCACTACCTCGTTTCATTTTCACAGTGTAATGCAATCACAGGCAGCCTCCAGAGGAACCCATCCTCACTGGTGTGAACATGCCGAGTGCAGAGTGTCATCACACAGATGGCGAAACGGCGGCAGAATGGGAGGCAACAGGTTTCTGGACTAGAACCTCAACAAAGGAGTTGTGGTTGGATTTGACTCTCTGGGTGGATGAGGAACTAGGAATACATCCTCATATCAATACTGGACAGAAATTCAACATTGCAGATATCATTTCAGCCAATTTCAGGGACAGAAATTGTACTTGTACTCGCCCTCCTTTGGTTGAAGATTTCAGCTCTGCAAATACCAAAGCTGAGTGGGCAGAAAAAAACATTGGAGATGGGTGGACCCCTCCGTCACTCAAGTTAGTCTACCAACATGACTAATAGCTAGCTAGCTGGCCCTGTTCAGCCCTGTAGTGGAAACCCGGCTACTGAGGGCCTGAGTCTGCATCGATCTCCTCATCTAGTCTGGGTCCAGAGAGTTCCAGCCACAACAACCTTCTGCCCGTCTGGGGAAATCTAAACACAGAGCTTGACGAACACGAACGCACGCACACACACACACAGATAAAAAAGGGAGTAGCACTTGATTCACAACTTCACTGAGAGAACCCGCTGCAGTACATGGGTGCAAACTGCCCCCTAGTGTCGGGCCAGCCATCCGTCTCATGCAGCCCGACGGCAAACTACCTGATGTTGGCGAAGCTCTGCAGAAGTCTGTGGGTGTGATCCGAGAGGTCAGAGGGCACCAGGATCTCCACGGGGTTGACCTTCAGGAGGCGCCCCTCCAGCTCGGAGCGAGACTGACCGTCGGTGAAACAGTCAAATAGCACGTCTCCCGTGCTGGGCTGGACTGCCTGCACGTACAAATACATGTACACAAGTACTGTGCAAAAAAACATAACAACCTGGCAAACAGCGGTCAGTCGGGGTGGGACACTTCCCTCCTCTCTACCATCAAAATTTATCACTTACAAACTTGTACAGAAAAGCATTTTTACCATTTTGCCACAAATGTCCGATCTGTTTGAATTCAACATTTTTCTGAAACGCCGTAGTTGTTATGAATCAGTGTTCATCCGACTCACCACCAGCCCCACGGTGAGCTGCTTCCCCAGCTTGTCCCAACTCTCGCTGACACACAGCAGGTAGTTGTCGGGAGGGTCCAACACCACGTCATCACAGGCGCCCTCCTCCACGCCCCCCACCCTGCACACCGGGTTTACATCTCAGACTGTCAAGGACAACTACTTGAGGCTTTATGTGAGTGTACACCATTTATCAGATATAAAAAGAAATTCATCTGTCTGGAAAGATGCAAGCACACACACACACACACACACACACACACACAGAGTAAGGATACCCTCCCCCACCAGAGTAGACTTGGTGTAGAGAGCGCTGAGCTGACGAGTGAACAGAGCGTTTTTATTGGCCCCTGAGGCCTTGATCGCAGATGTCTCCGTCTGCTTAACTACACCAACCTAGAAATGAAGCGAGAAACAACAACTCAGTGATACTGAAGCTGCACCAAGTCGACGAGAAGCTACACAGCAGCGGCGGCGGCTCTGATGCTGAATGGTTTTGTATGTAGTTTGTAAATATGTGAGGTAAATGTTGTACCTTGTGGCCCTGGGACACCAGACGTCTGACGTGGACAAACAAGCGGTGTGTGGGGATGCTGCATGTCATGAAGTTATGGTCCAGATGACAAAAAATATTCAGCTCCTTGGCAGCTATCTGCTCACACACACACACACACACAAAACACAGAGAGGCAATAGGTACTGCTGAGAGTTTCATTTCAAAGTGAGATCACCATTATTTCAACAAATATCTGCCACAGAACACAGATTTATTTCTTGTTTTTAACTCAAGTCAGGTGTATTTGTATAGCCCTTAACCAGCGTTACAGTCTCACAGGGCTTCACAAACACCCACAGCATCAAACAAAATGAAAACAAATAATGAAAACAAAACAAAATCCATACCACCCAACGTTAGACCCTCAGTGAAAACAAGGAAAAACAGTGGAAGAAACCTTGAGAAGAGCCAAACAGAGAGGGATCCCCTTCCAGGACAGTCGATTGGGCAATATGATAAAACATCAAGGTGATTTTCAGGCAACAACATATCTAGTGTTTTGGAACGACTACCCTTCATTCCCTCTACCGCACACCCCCTGACAGCACTAACACCATGCTCACCTCTGCGTCCTCGCCAAAGAACCTGTACTTGTAGCCACACTCCACAGCCAGTAAGGCGTCGTGATGCTGCTGTTTGAGCTGGATGACCTGCTGCTCCAGGGGAGTGTACGCACTCTTGGAGCGTCTACAGGGGGCGCTAGAGTCAGACGGAGGACTCAGCTCTGCACCCCTTCCTCCTCCTCCTCCTCCTCCTCCTCCTCCTCCTCCTGGCTTGGCAAACTGAGTCAGGCTGAACCCCTGGAAGTGGATCAAAGAAATCCAAGCTGAACATCATGAAGCAAGTGGTGTTACTGACAGTCGTCGTCTTGTGTGTGTGATACATCATTGATCCCCATAGCAACATTTTCTTTTCGCTTGACTTGTCCCATCAGAGGTCGAGGTCAGGGTCAGCTAGAGCAGTGATTCTCAACTGGTGGGTCACGACCCAAAAGTGGGTCGCGGACCCGTTTTCAGTGGGTCGCGGGCCTTTGCCTGGGCAAAAGAAAATGTTAAGAAGAAAATCCTGTGCTTTTATTTTGAAGGGGATTTTTTTATGCAGCGGAGTGCCGTCTATTCACACTCCTTAACAGTAGGTGGCGATAATGCCCTGTAATGCTAATTGACACCCGCCATTTCACAGTATAGAGAAGAAGACCCGCAAAGTTACTTTTCATAATGGTACGACACCGACTACATGAGATATGGATTTTCTTACAGTGAGAACAAAGGAGGACAAAAACCTCAGTGTGTTTTGTGCAGCGAGGTGTTGAAGGTGAGGTGTTGAGGTGTGTTGAGGTGTTGGCACATGAACGCATGAAGCTTGTCTACTATAACTCCAGACTTTGAGACTCTTGTCAGGAACAAAAAACACCCCCAGTTCTCCCATTAATTCCTCCAAACTCAGGTCTATGATGTCAGTGTTACACCAAAGGTTGAAGTGAGTGCTGCTTCATTTTCTTCAAAGCAAAATGTTTTTCAGTATTTACCTACTGATAAGGTAATCAGAAGAAAAGTTAATTTTGTATACTTGAATCTTTTTGAATTGCACTTTTTGTTGTTTGTGGATTAAAAACTGCTACTGAAGAAACTGAATCTTTTCCAGAGTGCAATGTTGGTTGTCATAGATTGAGTGATTCTGTACTATCTCAGGTTCAAACTGCACCATCTTTTCATTAAATACATTTGAGAAGTTGAAAATGTTCCTCGATTTGGGTCGCAGCTTGTCATTAAGGGGTGATGGTGGGTCCCGAAGCCAGACCAGTTGAGAACCACTGAGCTAGAGAAATGCGCCCCTAGAGCTGGTGTCTTGCTCAAGAGCACTTCAGTGACACAAAGGCTTAAAGGTGCATTAGATACTACACTCCCACAAATGGCCTTAATAAATCTGCAGGTGTTTGATGGGGTTGTTGATCAATACCAATGACTCAGCGGTTACTACAGTACCTGTTGTTTTGTTGATACTGCTGAACCCCCCTCTTCGGTCTCTTCCTCTTCATCCTCGTGCTCCTCCTCTTTCTGTTGAACTCTCCTGTTATGGTGGCGCTGATCTTTAACATCATGAGGAGGCCTAGCACTCTTCCCTAGGTCAGAGACGTTACTGCCAGTCTCCTTGACTCCCCTCTCAGTCTCTCGGTCCTCTCTGGCAACGGGCTCAGCCAGGCAGGTGAAGCCCTTCAGCCTCTCCAAGGTGGAGGAGCAGAGGCCACCCACTCCTCGAAACGATGGTACTTTTGTCTCTGAAGAGAAAAGGAATACAGCGATGCACTGGGAATTGTGAGCAAAACTAACCCACAGAGGAATATCGCAAATGCATGTTGTTTTTAAAGTGATAAACATTGCTTTTTAATGAATATGACATCTAGCAGCCTTGGTGCTTTGAAGCAAGTAGAACTGAGAACTGTTTTTTCCCCCTCACATTCATTCAAAAGTATCTACTTTATATATCAAGTCTGTTAGGGGCAATACTCCTGGTGCAAGCCCAGGGCCTTAAACACACAGTACACACCTTTGGTGCTCTGACAGGAAACAACCTCACAGTCCATGTCCTCCACCTGCTGACCTCGGACGGACAGCTTGGCTCGTTTTCTTGGCAACCCACAATCATCATCAGAGGAAAGCTTCTGCTGCAGGGCAAAAGTAGACAGCAACTCGGATTCACACAATCTGCACAATAAAAAGCAGCTCCATCTGTGTGTGTGTGTGTGTGTGTGTGTGTGTGTGTGTGTGTGTGTGTGTGTGTGTGTGTGTACTGTATTCAGTAAAGCACTCCTCACCTTGCCTTTGGAAACCTGGTGCTCAGCAGGACTTGGGTTAATCCTAGATTGATTACTGTTGGATGCACTGCCGCTGCTCAGTCCCCCAAAGTACCTGCTAATGGCGGTCTGAGTCGTGCAGGACTTTTTGCGTGATTTGGGCATGCTCGCAGCTTTTCTGATATCCTTATAGCTGATGCATCATAAATAAATGAACGGAAAAGGGCAGCGGTAGTCTGCAGCAGCCAGCTATTCAAAACATAGCGGCGCATGTGCTGAGATCACACAGGCGCGTAAATGACGTGTCGAGCGTCAAGCTGACCGAAAAAAGGAGAACTTCCGGTGAAAACTTCCAAAACTAAACCCGAGGCGTTCCGACGTGAGAGTACGATTCAACTGCTTTAACTCTCTGTTTACATGAAAAATATGAAGTGAAGTGAAGTCTACTTTGAAATCCAAGCAAGTCAAAAAGCGGCCTAAAAGTAATATTAAATCTTTGCTGTACCCTTGATTGAAATATGCCCCACTTTAATTAGAAAAATAATTATCAAGATTCTCCAATAATCACAGTTTTAATTGTGAGTCCATGTGTGCTTTAAAGGTAACTAATTGTGATCAACTAAAAGTGAAAGTGAAAATTAAGACTTTTATTTTGTCTGACAATACACACGCCTCTTGCTGGAACTCATTCACACCCACCAAAGAATGGAAAAAAACATTATCACTTAGCATGAAACAAAACTTATCTCTGTCACTTCAGCAACATGGTTGGAAGGAAGGTGAGTTCTCATCTCATTCCCCTCTATATATATATATATATCCAGTACCAGTCAAAGGTTTGGACACGCCTGTTTTTGTTTCTCATGATCTTAAAGACATTTTGATATAAAGGCTTGATGCTTAAATGCTTGAAATTTTCTTAGACAAATAGAGAAGTTGATTTATTTTCAAAACTTACATTTTAATTAAATTGAAATGCACCCCCAACAAGTAGTTTTCATTTAGACTTTAGAGGTGGAGAATGTTGAACCACAATGATTAAATCATCATTTTAAACACTCACATAGTGATTGTGGCCTTTAAAAGTTAATTTGTGGAATTTATTTGCTTGTTAATGCCAAAGGGTTTCTACTTTGAAGAATCTAAAATCTAAAATAGTTTTGATTTTTTTTTTTTTTTTTTGGTCACTGCATAATTCCTTTTGTGCTATTTCACAGTTTTGATGACTTTACTATTATTCTAAAATAGTGGAAAATTGTAAAAATAAAGAAAAACCCTTTCTATGAGTAAGTGTGTCCAAACTTTTGACTGGTACTGTATATTTATACTGTAATGGTGTCAGGGTTGAGTATAAATAGCAGGTTTGAAAAGTATTCATCACTATTAGATCATGTTGTCTCTGTAAATGTATTTAAGTGGGAATTATTTCTAAAAATAAATAATTCAACATATCAGTTATGGGTTGGGTTTATATTAGGTTTAGTTTCAAATCTGACCCAGATGAGGCCAGAGATTTCCATGTTCCATCATTTACTGTAAAGAAAGACTAGTGTAGACATAATAAAATCGGTGTTGATATGTACATAACACTGAATGCAGTGTTGGCAGCAATCCAAACCACCACTGACCGAGAGACTTATCTACAGAAAGAACGAGAAAGGTGGAGGAAAGATATAGAAACAGGAAAGAAGAAGACTATAAAGGACTTTAGTGGAGAGAGAGTCTAATCAAAGAAGTAAGGCATAAAGCTGTGGCAAACCTGAATAACCCTGAGCCCCCCTCGACGCCCCATTACTTCCTTTGTATGTATCACACAAAGAATGAACTCTAAGTTATATATGATTTCCACACATGAAAACATTCACTTCTCTTGTATTACACAAAGTGATAATCGGGCTGGCTGAGGGACAATGGGGTCATTTTTGGGCAGCGTTATTCAGGTCACTTGGAAAGAGGCTTTGTGAGGAAATGCAAATTGATACTTCTAAAAACAGTCTGAGAAGTTGCAGTGAAAGAGGGAAGTTTTTCTAAAGCCCACATCCTCATTCTGGTTCGCCCCTCTCGATTCTTCTTTAACCATCTCTTGCCATCTCTCCTTGCACGATGCAGCTGTGTGGAGCCCTGGCAGTCCTGCTTATGACTCTGTCTACAGGTAAGAACCAGCGTATGCTTCATGAGTGAACATTACATTGCAACTCATTTATTTGGTGTTTAAAAAGTATTTGTACGTCCATTTAACAGGAGAGTTTAGTCCATCTAGCTGACAGTAAGTGGTATGATGTGAAATATCCTCGGCCAGTGTGTGACAGTGTTTTGTATCTGAATGTAGCTCGTGGATTAAGATGCTACACATGCACAGCCGCTGAGCCTCGTTCCTGCACAGACAGCAAATCATGCCCGGTCTTATTCAACCGCTGTTATTCCTTGAAAGTGACACTGGACGGTAAGTTGTTACTCCACACCGGGAGCACTAATAGCTCATATTTAGCACATCAAAGACAGGAGTCCAATAAGACGGCGGCTCTTTCTTTGTGTCAGTGTTTTCGCATTGAATCTGACGTTTTTGAGTTTCCTCTCATCATGTCTTGCAGGTCATGAAATAGTCAGTAAGGGCTGTCAGAACAGCCTGACCTGTATAGGTGCCATAGATTGCTGTGAGGGAGACTTGTGTAACAGTGCCATGCACATTGGACCCGGTGTCATCCTCCTGCTGGTATCCTCAGCCGTAACTGCACTCTTCTTCTGAAGCTCTGCAACACCTCGTCAACACCTACTTCCTCTCGCAACTTAAAAGATTGTTGCTTTCATGCTGAAATCATTTCTTACCTAATTTGTCCCATTTAATAAGAATAAACAAAGATTTTAAGCGGTGAATGAAAGTGTTATTTTGTCTTGTTTGCCTGCTTCCACTAAATTAAATTAACAACTGATCAATACTTGTTCATGGAAAAAACAACAACACAATACACCAATGAGCATTAATTTGTTTTATTCCTCAGCTTATTTCACATTACTACTTACAGCAAATAATAATTAAAAAGAAGAGACACAAAAACAGCACAAAAAATATCATCAAATAAACAAAATAGCTATGTCCAATGATGAACCTGAGGATTAACAAAGATGACACATAAAGATATCAGGCTTCCTGGTTGGGTGAAGTTAGTTTTTTCCATGTACATCCTGTAATGCAAAGCATCCAAATGTCAACATCCTCTTCACTTCGGACACAGAGAAAGAAGGGGAGCAAAGACTTGGACAATGCACAATGCACAATGCACAATGGGATGGCGGGGCTGGATGGATGAACGTGTCAAACCAGAAGGCCACCGTTAATGTACTTGGACCTGACAAAAATATGATTTCCATAAGGTCTATGCAATACAGTGTTGGGCTACTCTCCCTTAACAGAGGAAGGGAAAATCTAACCAGGAGGGAATCAGGCAATGTGGTGTATCTATGGCACATTGAGAATAAAACAGTCTTGACGGGGAGGGAAGGTAAAAATATTCTAAAATATAAATGGAAGAGGAAAATCCATAGCCAACTTACAAGGCAAGAAGAATACAGGTGAGAACTGACGGAGACCGAACACAATGATTGAATGTATCTGTTCCAGCTCATGCAAACAAACAAGATTCAATCTTCAATCTCATGATGATATTTGAATGTATCTGTTCCAGCTCATGCAAACGAACATCGTGTTCGTTTGCATGAGCTGGAACAGTATCATCATACCGATGTAACAGTATCATCATTCATTGTATCATCATACCGATGTGAGTTGCAACATATATATTAAAAAAAAAATGCAACAACCACATAGTTTATTTTCTTTGGCAGTCCACCTCAATAGTGCCGAAACATTCATTTATAGTAGTATGAAGACTGCAATTAGCCTATGACCCATCATTATTAGTTGGAAACATTTTCCCTTTCAAAACTATGTAGTATCACCCAAAATCTCCCACCTTGAAGCATAGATCAATTCATTGTCCAATAATCCCTTATTAAATCCCCTACAAAAACAGTTCATCTTTACCTTGTGAAGATAAAGAGTTTCAATGCAACATGTACTGTAGTTAATAGACTGATGCAAAATATGTACATTAATCGTCGTGTTTACTCCGAAGCATTCCCTTGCAATTTGTAGCTACAGCAACATTTCACATTCAGCAAAACTACAAATTATAAAAGACATAGGCAATGCAAAAGTGCAGTGTCATATCTATCATCTCAGCTTATAAAGCTTCTCCGCATGTCCACCAGGAAGGGATATGAGGGCTTTTATTCCAAAATGCTCTATATTCATTTAGTAAAAATGTTGCTGCCTGAAATTCATCAGGTAATCAATCAATCAATCAATCAATCAATCAATCTATCTATCTATCTATCTATCTATCTATCTATCTATCTATCTATCTATCTATCTATCTATCTATCTATCTATCTATCTATCTATCTATCTATCTATCTATCACAGATGATTGTAACTATTTTGTAAACAATGTATTAAGATGACTCAACTTTTATATGAACCCATAATGTGCTTTTACTTTTATGCCAGCAATCATTTTGTAAGAGCAGGCGTACATTTTTTTCAGATGGTGGATATCTCATTTTGGAACAAAACTCCTCATATTCAGTGTCACAGCTTAACAGAGAGGTGCAATTCATAAAGCAACAGACGGTGCAGAGGTGAGTTCCTTATGACTCCACTGGGTCCTAAGGTTAGCATATCTTGGTTCAGCTGATAAGGCAAAGAAAGCAGCAAGGCAGAAATGGACGGAACATGAATGCATGGCATCATGAGGACAATCCCTGTTTCACCAGCAACACGAACATACTATTTTTTGAAATGCATAGTAGTCATGTGTTCTTGCTACAGATAAATAGAATTGCTTTGAATGAAACAAATGAACAAATGCTTTCTTTTAAATCTACCCTGAGCTGTGAATTTAACGTGTGCAGATGAAAAAAGCACAATGCAGTAGATTTGAAACAATGCCAATGCTATTCCACAAAAAATAAAAAAAAAAATCAGTGCCAGATTGGACAACTAACGAGTTAAACGAAGTTGACAATGCAATGCAAATCAAAGCATGTTGACTCAAGGCCGAGTTATACTTCTGAGTAGGTACACATAAACTACGCAGAGAAGGGTTTTATGGGTAAGCGTAGCCTGCAAATGCTCGCCGGCGGGGTCAATGTGCACACCTCCCAAATCTCAGTGCGGGTGTGCGTAGCTGCGGTCTAGTGCGTCAAACAAACACTGATTGGTTGAGCAGGGGAGTATAGCCGCTAGCTAAACTAAATTAAACAGAGAATAGCAATGGAGCAGTTTGAGGAGCGACTCTCAGATAAGAAAAAATAAATTGATCCACCACAAGGTAACGAGCACGTCTCCGTTTACACTTTTACCGGGGGTGAAAACGGGTTATCTTTAGTGAATGCAACACTGCCCCCTAGTGTACGCGTTAACTCTACGTGCAAGTATGTTGGCAAACGGCAATAGGACGTCTGCGGATACGAAGACGCAGAAGCATAAATCAGGCTTTAGCCATGTGGGCTCAGTAGATAAACCTTCCCATGATACAGCAGTGGTCATGGTGACGTCGAGGTAGGCATGACCTTGGCATGTCCTCTGAGTGGGGGTGCAACTGTCCAACTCTGAGTGCATATTTATTACCGGCGCAGTACCCAGACGCTGTCAAACCACGGACCAAGACACATGTCAGTTACCCGGCACATACTGACTCACAGATAAGGCAAAAAAAAAGAAAAAGAAAAAAAAAGATAAATCTCCCAGAGAAATAAAAGTCAAAGACAGCATGAACAACAGCTTACACAGAGCTACAATCAAATCTAGCTGAGGGGCACAATCTGGACTCTAGACGTCCGTTAGGTGGAAGACTGTAGCCATGATTAGGTACAATATAGTATTGGCTGTGGAAGGCACATGAGGATGAGGATCAGCTTAAAGATGGAACCAGAGAATCACAAGCAAATGTGAGCTTCATTCTAATTCTCTGGGTGGAGCGTTGCGATCTACAGGTAAGCAGTCCAGGCCGACCGCGGGGTCAGAGTACACGCGGGGTTTATCATTACAAAGATCATAATCTCCCATTAGGCAGCAAATCCCTAGCAATTATTTCCCCTTGAAAAACAAACACCTCCTGCCCTCCCCCGGCTCGTGTGCTCACTAGACTCTATGTGTGCATATGTGTTTGTGTTTACGTGTCTTTTTTTTCCGGTTGCCTGTGTCTTCAGTGTACCCATGTAAAGTAGGCTATCTCGTCCAGGTCCACGGGGTAGTCAGTGAGGTACATGGGACCTTTATCGAGGTGTTTCCCCTTGTGGCTCTTCCATCGTCCTACTGGCAGGTAGATGTCCCTCTCCTGCTTTCCTGGCTCCAACACCGGCGCCACCATCAGGTCATCCCCTATCAGGAACTGGGAGTCGATCTTATAGGCGGCCTCGTCGTCGTTGGCAATCCACCAGAGGGGCCTTATGATGGGGTCTCCTGTATCTAGAACCTCACCCGCCAGTTCAAGAACCCGTGGGGCCACCAGGGTCTCGTGGAGCGCTGTGAACTTCTGTGCTATCCTCACAACCTGTGGATGAACGCACAAACATATACGTGTCAGTATCGCGGGGTGGCCATGACCATGCATGACCATCCTCATGACAGAGAGTGTGGCATGATGGTCAGTTAGCTGCCTCACGCAACAGCTTTTTGATTTCTTACCATTCATATCATAATCACAACTCAGTACAGCTATCTTTCTTTCTAATATGGACATATCCACCGGTTTGCTCTACTCACCTCATCGTCGTAGGCCCAGGGAGGTATAGAGAACTGCATGGCAGGCATGAAAGCAGACAGCTCCAACCATCGGATGTACAGCTCTCTGTCTGGCAGACCAGCTTTGCCCTCCGAACCACCTGAAACACAACATACCTCTCAGACCGTAGACTGCAACACCACTTCAGAACTCAAGGTGTCTCACATTGCGACCTTTAACTTCCCCCTGTGCTGTGGTGTTACATACCTGTACCCGTTGTGCGGTTGGGGTAGGCATTGCCTCCGATTATATCAGGCAAGACGAACTGGTAGCCCAGAATGCTAATAGTCAGAACAGTAGGGATGATGGACTTGAGGCCAAGCTCATAGCCCCACACCGAGTCTCTATCGATGATCCTGAAGAAGCAGGAGATGTCCTGGCTCTGGTAGCCCACCCTGAGCTCGGCGCGCTCTTTGAACGGTATCGCCATCTCTGTGTAGCGGCGGGTGAAGGTGGAGGGGTCAGCGAGCGGGACCATGGTGCTAAACTTGCGAGGGAGGTAGCTCGTCTCTCCCGCGTCAAACTTGAAGGAGGTCACGTTGTAGCGGACTTTGAGCATGTTCAGATGCCAGGAGTACCACTCACGGGCGTCCGGGTTGGTGAAGTCCAGGATTCCACCGATGCCGTTCCACCATCGAACGAGAGCAGGCAGCTCGCCGCCCGGCTCCCGCACGAACAGGCCTTTCTCCACAGCGACGCCAAAATTGATTGAATCGTAGTTGATAAAAGGATGTGTCCATAGTGACACTTGGAATCCGTCCTCTCGGAGTTTGTCAAACATGCCGCTGGCATTGGGGAACTTCTGCGGGTCGAAGTCAAACTCTCCGTAGTCTGCGGTGTAGCGGTCGTCCAGCTCCAGGTGGGAGCAGGTGAAGCCGTGCTTGGTGATGTCAGAGGCGTAGCTGAGCAGCTTCTCCTGGGTGACGGCCGTCTTGTGGAGAGCCCAGGTGGACCACACCGGCCGTTTGAACACTTCAGGTGCAGGGACCTTGATAGGCTTTGGGAAATACCGACGCACCTGGGCAAAAAACACACACACACACACACACACACCACACACACACACACACACACACACACACACACACACACACACACACCACACACCACACACCACACACACACACAAAGACAGATAGGAAGGCAGAGAGTCACTAAGGCTGCAATCACACACACAGTTGGTTTTCTTTGATCTAAACCATTGTGGAAAAGTTCACTGAGTTGCATTTTCTATTTGGTTTGTTTAGGTTCACACTGTTCAACTGCAAGTTAACCAGGGCTCGTAAACAAAAGTCAAGTGGAGTCACAAGTAGCTTGTTTATTGGACAGGGGTTGGTAACCCTTCATCCAGCCAGGTTACAGATTTTGGCGATGGAAAAAAAATTCCAATCCTAGTTCCTGTAATTTAGCATGATGGAGTTGTCTGAGCTCTTTGCAGTAATTTATCTTCTCTGGTGTTCATCCCAGTGAAGAACACATGAAGAAATAGTTAAATATGAGCATCTCTCAAGACTGCAGTTTGAACTAAAGGAGTAAATGCTCCAGAGTGCAAATAAACTGATTTGATAAACTAAAAAATGATTAAAACATGTTTGATGTGAACACACCCTAAATTACATTAGATCAGAAAATAGAGCAGGACTGGTTGTGGTTACACAATAAGCCTCGTCTTATTGTATAACCACAACCAGTCCTGCTGTGTGTGGTCTTAAATGTGTGTTATGTGTGGTCTTAAATCAAAACAAGATGATGACTGTATGCTGTCTATACTCACCATGTATTTGTGAATGGAGGTGACGTCTGACCCCACACACACTCTGTAGCTGAGTTCAGGCAAGGCTTGTTGTCCCTCCGGAGGTCTGTATGGAGAGTCCTGGTACCGCGCTTGGAACCTAAGAGTCCTGTCCCGCTCCGACCAGCCCAAATGAAACGGGACCGAGTCGTTAATCTTGATTGCAGTCGCATTTGACGACAACCAATAGCGCTCCAGGATTCCCCCGAAAGCCTTCCGATTGGAGTAGACGTCACTGGTGATGAAAGGGTGTGGTTCCTCCTCACCCTGGTTCCTGATAGGCCAATGCTGTGTAGCTGACTCCGCCCCTCCATACCAGTGAGAGTCATTATAGGCCATGGCATGTTCCACCGATCGCTCATTTTCCAGTTCCTCCCAGCGAACACGGTAACACATCACGGTGTCCTTGGGCCGAACCGTCTGGATGAAGAAGTTCAGCTTGCCAGAATCTGACTGACTGCAGCTCAGAATATTGCCCTCCTTGGAGCACGAGTCCAGATCAAGAGTGCCAGACCTGGGAGGACGCAGTGACAGAAGAGATGAGAATACAAATCAAGTGGTTAAGCACGGCACTAATTGCACAATTATTCCTAACAGTATTGCTGAAAAGATATCCAGCTCATCCAAATGTCTGAAACTTAACAAGAAGAGGAGGAAGAAGATTACAACACAATAAAAACAATAGAAAAACAGTAACATTGAAGAAAAGATAGGATAAGTATCATATCCCCCATTGTAATTCTATCATGACCACACAGGATGTTGCACTGTGTCTATTTCTGTCGATGAGGCCTAAGCTACTAAAGCACATGACCATTCTTCCCTAAGGGTAGTAATCATGTGTCTGTCTAGTGTCTAGCTGCCCATTATCTATCCAAGCGGTGCAGGCAGACACCCTTGGTACGGCTCAGCACTGATACAGCACAGAGGAGCAAACTGTGCTGAAGCAACATACAGACTCATACTATATAACTCGATCTGTGGCAGAAGACAGACCAAAAAAAAAGACAGAAAAGTGGTATACATAATGTAAACTATGTAACTGGTTGTTATGTCACCTCTTGAGTTAACCAGGCAGACAGTTAGGGATCTTTCTTGCTTTTTCAAATTTTTATTTTTTGTATTCAATTTTATTTAGAGTTGTACTTTGGATAAAACCTTCCAGACATGTATTGTAAAAGCCCTAATACCTAAAAGGGTGTTCTTTAATGTGATTATGGGAACACCCTCTGGTTTTATCACTATATTGTGCTCATGCCTATAGCTTTACTCCAAAGTATGGTTAAACGAGAGATTAAACACTATATATACACAAGCTATTGAGTAAAAACTGCATTGTAGTGTCCATAAGGGGAGAGTTAGTATATAGGTCTAGGGGTCAGCAAAGAAAGTCCCTGCAGTGAACCCACCTAAAGGCCATTGAGAAGATGACGGCTCCAGCCTGGCTGCGAATGACGAAGCCATCCTTGTTGAGGTCCAATAGCTCAGCCTTCAGCAGCTGGGCTTTACGGAGGGAGGCTGAGTAGTAACACCAGGAGACCACAGCAGCCAGAACCAACACACAGCCTAACATACCCGCCGCCACCAGGGGGCGGCCTTCTCGACCAAGTTTCTTCTTCAGCGGAGAACCGCCGGTCCCTCCAGGCCTATGCTGGTCCCCGGGAGCTACCGGAACGATCTGATACATACTGAAGACTTGAGGTGGGGTGAGGTTTAACAGTGTCCGGGGGAGTGGGTTCGGGAGAGGGGCAAGGGAGATGGTCGGTGTAATAAACCTTCTATTAATGTTGGTAAAAATGTCTTCAATATGTCTTGAAATATTGGAGGTGGAAGAGGAGAGATGTCGATGTCTATCTGCAGATCAATAGTGAGGCTCCCATTTCTCAATGAACGACGCTGGAAGAACAGAAATCAACAAGCAGATTAGGTATGGTATTTGGTGTAAAACGTCTAAAAGTTTCAACACAGAAACAATACGCCACTGTAAATATCCTCATCCACATCATTCACTTTTAGTTGCCTACAAAAGTAATAATTTGTTTAAATTTGGGCCATCAATGATTTGAACGGGTGTCACTTTTATCAATTGGTGGAAATTTCATTTTGTCACCCTGTCAGCATGTTTCAATTCCATTCATCAGCCAGGACAGGGCAGCTTGGATATCAGTAAACAATATTTATGAGGAGCAGCCCTCAAATAACTGTACTGCGACAGCTTGGATGAGCTATCATCCACAGCAGAGCTTCAGAGCCCTCTTTAACCTCCCCACAGGTGTCATTATGTCCCAGGCCTCAAGATGCTACCCGCAATATGCTATCTTCTACGGGCCTAGGTTAGAATGAGGCATGCAGCAGTGGTGACTAACAAGGAGCAATTTTCATTTCAAAATTAATGTCACACCCGTACGTGCAGTACTGGGCACGGCAGTCCAAAGCAATTTCAGTGTTTTGCATTTCCCATATGTATTTGGCACCACTGGAGGAGCAATATACCATATACTCTTTCATTTGAGCGTCCATCTGCGCTGGATGAACAGGAGTCACAACACTACTCAGTACTGACCCTTCCCTTGTCTTATCTCAACTACTCTTGCCTTGTGTTGAAAAGTGCAGTTATCGGATGCTTTCGGGGTTCTACTCCCCTCCAAGCAGAAACAACTTCATGAGGTCACATGTTAGGGCAGTGTTTTGGGAGTATGTGAGAATTTCCTCCCAGATTTTCACGTCAACTGCTTTCAAAGGCAACTGTCGTAAATCATATTTACAATCATCGCTGCACACAGGAGGTGTATTGTTAAAACATAATCTACTGTTTTCTGAAGGTTTTAGGGGTGATTTTGATAATGAATAGGTTAATACATTAATTCTGAAGATTTTAGCCCAATTTTCCCCAAAAGCTTTAGGATTTATGTGTATGTGTGTGTGTGTGTGTGTGTGTGTGTGTGATTAAAATGCTTCACTCTCAGTCCAAATCCTAAAGAGGCTCATCCAAGTGCACTGGGGGCTCCCGGAAAAAGTGACTATTCTCGGTTTTATATTAATCCATGTAACATAGCCTCACACAGAGTGACAGAAAACATTGTTAATTTCACTGGTCTTTAGGTACCAACTGCAAGCATCCAGCATTATGTAGCAGCAGATACTCTGTTGATTGCAGCCAAGCCATACGGTATATAACACGACTTGTTTTACACACCTTTCCTTCGCACTGACTACAGGCTAATCTCCGGCGGTATTTGTAGTAAACATCATCAATACCGTGACGAACTGGAAAACACTGCTGTCTTACTCGCCTGATTAATCGCAGAATAGAAATGGTTACAGCGACGCCAGTTGCGTATTTTTCATAGGTTTTCCAACATGACTGACAAGCTGATATACCACATTGATTGATCACACATATGGTGTGCCTGTACCTCATCGATATAGCCCTGGAAAACTCGTCAACACGACCGCTCTCGCTGCATCGGTACAGTAGTGGCTGCACCGTGACTGTGTACCAGTCGTCACGCATTTGGTTTGCAGACGTTCACGCATTTATGTCCCCAGTTGCGTGTCAAGGTCGGTTAACTTAGTGAAAAAATGCAGTAGGCACCAAAGGGTCGTCGTTTCTCCTGCTCTGATGATTATAAAGAGTTTACTCACCTTCCCAGTTGACTCTCCAGGACAAGGTGTGCAGCTACAACCCACTGCGCATTGGCAGAGCAGCATCCATGATCCCGCCCGAAAACGAGCTGGAAGCGGATTCGTCTGGTCGTCTGTCACTCATACACTAGCTAGTGGCTTTCTGGGATAGGTAGTGCTACACATACATACTTAGCCTGTAGAGTTTAACCACATTCCAGCAACAACGACAGTCAAAACTCCAGTAAGGGCAAGATCATTTCGTGGCAGTGGCAGCTCGTGGCAGTGGCAGCTCGCAGTGGCACTTCCGGTGGCAGCTCCAGCTGCCACTCGACCTGCCACGGTTTGTGGCAGCTAGCAGTGGCACTTCCGGTGGCAGCTCCAGCTGCCACTCGACCTGACCTGCCACGGTTTGTGGCAGCTGATAGGGACCTGCCACGGTATCTGCCGAGCTGCCATTGACCTGCCACGGTACCTGCCGCTATTTTGGACAGCTGCCATTGACCTGCCACGGTTTCTGCCGCTACCTGCCACGGTAGGTACCGATGTTTTTATTTTCAACATTATTCTTAATTATGTATTTATTACTGCTGGAAGCTCCAGCTGTTTTAATGTGTTTTTTTTTTTTTTTTTAAGTATATTTATTGAGTTTAACAGGGCCAAACAAATAAGCGTGTATACACAATATAATAATATGCACCCTCTTTTCTAACATACAACACAACTCAACACTAAACATTATCTCCACACACACACACACATATACATACACAAGAAAGCCACAAATATATATGTGGGTAATCTTAGAGAGGGAAAAAAAAAAAATACATAAATAAAACATATATATATATATATAAAAAATGAATGAATATAATAAAATACAAAATAAAACAGCAACAGACAAAAAACAAACAAAAAATAAATTAATAAAAAAAAGGTTTAAAACAACAGGTTTATGCACATATGGGCAGAAAGGGTAGTCAGGTATAACGACAGGAAAACGGCATATCAATCTCTAACACTTAGGCAGAGATATACTTGGAGATCTCAGTCCATGCTAGTCCGTAGAGACCACTCCGAAGGGCCTGGGCCCCATCATCACCAATATAGTCAAGAAAAGGGTCCCAGATATGAAAAAACTTGAACGGTTTGTCCTTGAGCCAAAAGCTTATAGCTTCTAAAGGAATAAGTTCCATCACACTCCGAGTCCATTGTGAGACCGTGGGGGCAGAGTCAGAAATCCACTGAAGGAGGACACATCTCCTTGCACTAAAAAGAAGTACTTTTAGTAGCTTCAGTGAAGAGGGGCTGAGGTTCAGTACTGTTGGTTGTATTCCCAGGATGCAGAAAATAGGTTCAAGGGCCATTTTTTTCCGAAATATAATGTCAATTTCTTTACACACTTTGACCCAGAAGTCGTTAATAAGAGGGCATTCAAAAATACAATGGAAATATGAACCATCAGTAATTTTACATTTGTTACAGTATTTTGACAGCAAAGGATTAAATTTGTTGCGCTTCACTGGAGTAATTTGAAGCCTGTGGATAACCTTAAATTGTAATTCCCTTGCTTTGTTGGTAAATAAACAACCTGAAGAGCTAACCCATACACTGTCCCAGTCATCATCTGAGATAGTCTCCCCAAAATCAGCTTCCCAGAGAGACCTGACGCGAGCTGTGCCTTGAGCTGTGCCTTCATTGCTCGAGATTGACAGGGCCTTGTAAAACCTGGCAATAAGTTTTCTGGTGTCAGGAACTTGAAAAACTTCCTCCACAGGGGACAGAGAAAACCCTTTGGGGTGCAACTTAGTAGCAGAGGTAATAAAGCTGCGAATTTGCAAGTATCTGTAAAAGTTATTCTGAGGAAGATCATACTTCTCCTTGAGCTGATCGAAAGACATCACAATGTTGTCTGATATCAGGTCACCCACAGTTCTTATACCCCTGTCAGACCACAGGGAGAAGGCACGGTCCACCAGGCTAGGAGGAAATTCTGGGTTTAAGTGTATAGGTGTGAGGAGAGAGATGAAGCCACCCTGGTTCTCTAGTTTTCTAGTCAGTCGCCAGACTTTAATAGCGTTCAGTAGGATAAGGTTGCCCTTCACTTTAAAACCAACCCATTTCTTAGGAGCATATAAAATGTTACGGAGAGGGATGGGGGCTACTGGGGCAGCCTCCAAAGTGAGCCAGGTAGATTTAGGGTCATCCCTAAACCAGTGCCACAAATAACTACAGAGGCATGCACACTGGTAACGTTTAATATCCGGCACCGCCAAACCCCCTTCTTCAAGAGGACATTGCAGCGTAGAAAGTTTCAGCCTGGCTCGCTTATTTCTCCAGAGAAAGGAAGACAAGGAGCTATTTATCACTGAAAGTGATCTCCTTGTTAAGAGAGCAGGGATCATTTGAAAAGGGTACAACAGCCGCGGGAGAATATTCATCTTAAAAAGATTCACTCTTCCTAGAAGAGACAGCGGCAGTGCTGTCCAGCGGGCCAGGTCTTCTTTAATCCTACGAATTAGGGGCACGAAGTTTGCTTTGTACAGGCCAGAGAGGGAGGGGGTGATGTGTATACCCAAGTACACAAAACCTGAAGGGGACCAGCGAAAAGGGGCAGAGCAAGTTGGGGACCAAGAAGCATTAGAGGTCAGGGGCATTGCCTCAGATTTAGAGTAATTAATTTTATAACCTGAAAATTGACCAAAAGATCTAATTATTTCCACTGCTCTTGTGATAGAAGTCTCAGGGTTGCTTAGATAAAGGGTTTTAATGTTTTTAATATTATTCTTATGTGTTTATTGCTGCTGGCAGCCCCAGCTGTTTTCATTTTTTAAATATTATTCTTATGTGTTTATTACCGCTGGCAGCTCCAGCTGTTTTTATTTTTTTAAATATTATTATTATGTGTTTATTACCGCTGGCAGCTCCAGCTGTTTTCATTTTTTAAATATTATTATTATTATGTGTTTATAACTGCTGACAGCTCCAGCTGTTTTTATGTTTTTAATATTATTCTTATGTATTTATTACTGCTGGCAGCTCCAGCTGTTTTTATTTGTTTAATATCATTATTATGTGTTTATTACCGCTGGCAGCGCCAGCTGTTTTTATTTTTTTAATATTATTATTATGTGTTTATTACCGCTGGCAGCGCCAGCTGGTTTTATTTTTTAAATATTATTATTATGTGTTTATTACCGCTGGCAGCTCCAGCTGGTTTTATTTTTTAAATATTATTATTATGTGTTTATTACCGCTGGCAGCTCCAGCTGCCACTAGATAGGGGTTTAACTTCCGGGGGACTTGCCACTCGATAGGGGTTTCACTTCCGGTGGCAGCTCGACCTGCCACCAGACCTGCCACGCTTTTTAGCAGCTGATAGGGACCTGCCACGGTACCTGCCGCTACATAGTGTCTTTATTTTGTTATTCGTTACTTTATTATTGATGTTTTTATTTTCTATATTATTCTTATGTGCTTATTACCGCTGGCAGCTCAACCTGCCACTAGCTCAAGGGCGACACCTAATGGCGGGAGCCATACACCACATTCACAAACATCAGAACTTCCCTAAATATGAAATTATGAACCTTCAGGCTTGGATAGACATCTGTAAATTTTGGCAGATTAATAATTATGCATTGTGTGCATGTACAGGAATAACATACCTATTGCTTAATTATTTAAATAGAGATTTGAATTTAAGGTGTTGAATGACACAAAAAACATTCGTAGTTACTAAATATAATCTATTTGTTGATGGTGTACTGTAAATGTACTCTTAAGAGTTTGAAGCATTAGTTAGGAACAACATCATATACACTACATACTTTGACCACATTTTTTTCTTTATTGCAGGAACACATTCTTCTGAGGGATGCCAGGGCAGCAGCTGACTGGTGCCGCAATATTAAATTTGATGGGGGACTTAAACTTCCCGCTGTCCTTTCCATGGACAGTGAGGAGATAAAAGAATCCCTACAGGAGCTGCAAAACTGGGATGGTGGGGATGACGACTCTCCAGCGGACTGTCCAGCTGAACTTTTCACTTTTGTTTTCCAGAAACAAAAAGACTATGAGAAGTTCTGCTCAGAACTTGTCGACAACAGAAACTACAGACTGTACACAAGATTCGACACGCCGGACTCTTCTTCGTGACCCACACACAGCTGTTATATATATATACACACACACACACACACACACACACACACTACACATAATTTATTTTTATTATTTATTAATAATTTATAAGATTACATACATACAATTGCACCTTTTTTTTCATATATTCTTATTTCCAAGTGCTCTTACTGTAAATATTGTGTTGGTTTTTTTAGAGCTATTACTGTGACATTGTAAATATTGTGTTTTTTATTTTTATTGGAAATACTGTGAACCTGTTATTTTTCCATTTGCACATTGTCACGCCTCTGTCCTCCTCTGCCTCCCAGCAGCGTGGCTCCAGTCTCCGGCTCCTCCCTGCATTCATCTCCTCATCCCGATCACCTGCTCTACCCCACACACCTGCCATCCATCAACTCATCACCACCAGTTTAAGAACCCCGGCTTTCCATCCACTCATCGCCACATTGTTGTTTGTACGGCCCCGTCATTTTCGTTTCTCGGCCCCTTTGCAGATTTATTGTCAAAGTTTCTCCCACGCCTTTGCTAACTCTGTTGTCCTGTACCCAGATCCAGCCTCCTTCCCTGACTCCCCGCCTGGCGACCTACCACTGCCCGTCTACCCTGCCTGCCATCCTGTCTCCCAGCTCCGTTCTCACCACGCCTGTACAAGTCCGTCTTCTCTGCTTGCTGTCCCTACATTGCCACCCTCTGAACCATTCACCAATAAAACCTGTTTTGTCTATACCTTCGCCTCTGTTGTCTGTGGTTTGCACTTGGGTCCTGAACACGATCGTAACACACATTTGCCACTTTTTCGACACATAAACTTCTTGAAGCTTGAATCTTGAATCTATTTTATAAAGAGTGAACAACGGCTGAATAGTGTCTTCATTATTGTGACCCTTTTCCCATGTAGTGCACCATGTGAAAGTCATGCCTGTATGAACTGAATAGCAGATTTTTTAAATTATTTTAAAATATATTCACTGATAGAAAGCCCTTAGTACATGATTTTAATTTAGAATCCTGTGATGCACTGAGAAATGTAGAGGTCACCTAGACTAGTACACACAGTAGTATACACACACGTTTGGGGTCTATATCTGTGATTGGTCATCTGTAGTTTACAACAGCTTGAATGATGAAGATCAAGCTTCACATGGTCAGGTTCTTCTTAATACTGCCTCTCCCAAACAAGTGTGCTGTTAAGACAGACAGGACAAACGGTGAAATAAAGTTTAGGCTATGCAGATGCCACAAACAGCGGCACCTAGCGTGGCAGGTCAGTGGCAGATGCCACAAACAGCGGCACCTAACATGGCAGATTATAAACACATAATAAAGAATAATATTGAAAATAAAAACATCAATAATAAAGTAACATGGCAGGTCCCTATCAGCTGCTAAAAAGCGTGGCAGCTGGAGCTGCCAGCGGTAATAAACACATAAGAATAATATTAAAAACATTAAAACAGCTGGAGCTGCCAGCGGTAATAAATACATAATAAAGAATAATGTTGAAAATAAAAACATCGGTACCTACCGTGGCAGGTAGCGGCAGATACCGTGGCAGGTCAATGGCAGCTGTCAAAAATAGCGGCAGATACCGTGGCAGGTCCCTATCAGCTGCCACAAACCGTGACAGGTCGAGTGGCAGCTAGAGCTGCCACCGGAAGTGCCACAGCGAGCTGCCACTGCCACGAAATGATCTTGCCGTCACTCCAAATTACAGAGGCTAGATTTTCCAGATGGCAAGTCTGCATGATGTAAGATCTGATGCTTGGTTTTTGGAGAAGTACTTTCCCACAGTTTCTGTATACTCGCGTTCAACTCAGCATCGTCAACAGAGATGTCATAACGATTACACGAGAATAATCTCATGTAGTCAACTAGATTTTCTCTACGAATTTATACTATTGCACTAAAACAACAGCAAGCTTGAGTTACTTGACTTCCACACATGCTACTAAACTGGACCATCTTTACTGGAGTTTGTTGGCACTTGTCATAGGCAATTCCGGTGGTGTTTGTGGGAAGAGGAAGGAGCTTTGGTCTCCCTCGCATTTCATTGGTTCATGAGCCGTAGGGGCGGAGCAACAAGCAGTCGCGTCCATAGAGATCAAGACCCACATAACTAGACAATAGACTTAGTTCAGTTCATGTTAACCCTTCCTGAACCGGCTCCACCCTGATTAGTTACAAAATACCAAAGATGTAGGAGGAGTATGAGCTGAGTGGACAAAATAGAGGTTTTTGTTTTTTAATTTTATTAATTGATGAGAGAAATCCTCCACCTTAAAAAACCCTTCGTCGCAGTAGGCTCCAATATGTTGTCATGTTGTTAGTGGGTGCCCCTCCACCACTCATTGTTATACATGTTTTTTGGTATATTTGGTTTTGCCACCAGTTTAATTTAACAATTTAGGCTACAGATTGTGGTGCAGAAGGAGTCTGGAGGTCATTTGGTCATTGAGCCATTTGGACAGAAAAGGACAGGTGCTCTTGTCCCCAGCCTGGATCTCAGTAGCCTGGAGAGGAAGAAGCATAAGAGAGGAACAAAAGGTCAGTTCCATGAACAAGTAAAAAAAAAAGAAAGAAAGAAAAGATAAAAGAAGATCAGTCCAAGGATGAGGAGGATTGATTTTGTCATCCTTGGACGTAAAAAGCCAACTCTGCTTCCTCCAGTTCAGTTCAAATTCATCTTGTACATGCAGTCCTGACAGTTTGATTAAATTCAAATTTAACAACACAAATGTGACTAAATGTGACTAAATTCATGAGTCTGAATCGAAGTGACGGCAGCTCTCCACCAGAAGTTCCCTCAACCTCTGAAAGTGTCTGTCCAGGTCAGGTGGGTGGGCCTTTGACAGTCAGTAAATGTGTTCCTTCATCATTCAGCCTCTACTGTGGTCTGGCCAGTCGTATCCAGTCTAATAAACATTGATTAGACCGCGTAATCAATGCACTCAATGACAATGATTCAGTGCACTGCACAAATGTATTGATTACAATCAGCCATAAACAGAAACTCTTTTTCATGCATTCTCAGTATTTTATTGGCTGCATTTATAGTGGACAATAGTTGTAATATTCCAACAGACACATTTTATTAAGTGATACTGAGATAAACTCAATTGACCATCATTATTATAGCAATGTCATCAAATAAGAGCTTATGAAAACATTTTAGCTCATTTTGAAAGTCATATTTTTTATTGTTGGACCTTTTTGTTTTCATTACAAATTACAAATATACAGATTACAAATATACAAGTGAACTAAATATGGCATTGTGAAATAGTGTAACTAACTATTTTACAACTGTGAACAGACAACAGATAATGGAGCGTAACCAAATAGTTATAATCTGTCTGGCCTGTGTCCCATTAGCTGGGACAGCAGCGACATCGTCCTGCTGATGAACTGCCAGAGGCACAAGCCGTGATGTTGGTGAGGTCACGGCTAACAATAGAACATGTTGATGTGTTAGTAACAGACTTCCTACCACTAGGTGGCAGTAGCAAGCTGCATAACTGAGAGGCTTGTTATGATTTAAATTGCATCATAAAAAAACAAACATCATTGGGTTCTGCTTTTATTTAGTTATGTGATTTACTTTGGTAAGAAATGAGATATCCAGTTACTATTGGTATGGTTATTAATATCATGGTAATTATTATTATTATTATTATTATTATTACTTTTAGTAGTAGTAATGTTAGTAGTAATAGTAGTAATAGTAGTAATAGTAGCAGTAGTAGCAGTAGTGGTAGAAGTTATACAGACTAATATACAGACTGAAATATCACAGCAGCCAAACTGAGTCATCCAGACCTCCATGATGCTCTCGGTGCAAAGGGGATTGAAGCCTTTGTCCGTGCCCATGCTGCTGATGCTGGTGGCCCTGCTGCACTGCGTCCCTGCAGGGAAAGCCTGTTTGCAGTGTGACCGCAGGATCCGCCTCCTACATGAGGACTTCATCCTGTCTGCTGCCAGTGTGCATGACCAGATTGAACTGAAGAAGATACTAGACTATGCCTATGTTGCCTATAGAGAGACTAGCCGGGAGCGAAGTGGAGTTATTGGTGAGAACAAGATATGGTATAGCATGACAAAACATGGCATGACTGAAGTTGCATGATATGATGTTATTCAGGGATGAAGTACAGCGTTTAAAGGCACCCGGAGGAAACCCATGCAAGCACAGGAAGAACATGCAACCTCCACACAGAAAGGCCCGGTTTAAACACAACTAAAAGATGACTGTCTGTCTCCCGTGCACCAGATCCCACAACTCTGTACAGAGCCAGCACTGAGTACCAGAGTGAATTTGACCGCTTCCTCAAAACCCGGCACACTGGTGAGATTAAAAAAAATGATGTATGAGCTGTACTACTAGTTCACAATGGATATAGTTTATTGTGTGTGTGTGTGTGTGTGTGTGTGTGTGTGCATGTGTGTGTGTATGTCTTTATGAGAGAATTAATTTATGAATTTAATTGTCACAGCTGCAACAATCTTGGGACACAATAAACATAAAACACTATAATTAAAGAACGCTGTAATGAGTACAATCACCCAACATATTGACGTAATCAACAATGAGCTCCGTGTCCCCTGTGATCCTACAACTAAAACTGGGTGTATACCTCCTGCTTTATCAAGGATCTGCAACATTTGAGGCCATTCAGATCATGGAGAAAGGCAGGAGGATCTTACAGAAGCACTTGGACACATTCATCCATGAAGGTAATTGTCACGAAGAATGGCGAGGGGTTATTTATGAAGCAAAGTCTTCATCATCACAGTTTTTTAAGACATTGCTGTGTTAATCTCATTTTTCTTTCCTTTAGGACTCTGCCCTAACAAGTGCGGTAAGTCTACTATATCTCCTCCTGTCTTCTATATTGATATACATTTCTCGTAGAAGTAGAACAACCTAGAATCAGAACAGTGTGTCACGTTTACAGGATGTGTGTGTGTGTGTGTGGTACGGTTCTCAGGGCTGCTGAATCAGAGAGTGATGGACTGCTCTTCATGCCGGTACAAGTTACACACCTGCCTCTCTCCCAGTGACTGCGGTGGTATGTGTTTGGGTGTGTGGTGGGTGCGTGGGCGGTTGATGTGTCTTATATGGCGTGAGTGTACATCTGCACATCCTGTCACGGGTGAGCGAATGTATGTTCTCATACAGACACGCTGCTGCTGCTGCTGCTGCTGCTGTCTGCCCCATGTGCAGGGCTAATGAAAAAGATTATTCTAAGTAATCCCGGTGAAACGTCTCTCTCACCGCCTCTCCCAGAATACCCGGTGCAGGCTGAGGAGGGAGGCCAGGCAGTGTTGGACTGTTTCCTTCCATGGCACAGTCAAGTGTCGGGAAGGCCAGAGTACCACTACTCCAGGGCCGCTGGCGTTCCTGGAACTAAAAAGGTCTGTGTCGTAACTGTCTCCGTCTCATATCACACCCCAAAGAGACTCATAGAAACACATACAATACTCTCTGACCTACATGCCAACCATCACTTTTCTTTGTCTTACTTGGCTGAATCATTGTGAATGTGCACAGTTAATTTACTGATGAGGAGCTTTTACACCCACTAACTTCCTCCATCACTTCCTGATTCATACGTGCAGCTGGTAGAGAGTGACTTCAAAGTCTTGGTGGTGACTGAAGACTCATCCGTGGTCTTGAATCAGCTGCACGTGGACGAACAAGGAACATATCGCTGCTCATTGCAGGACCGAAACGGCACCGTCTTCTCCCAAGTCACTTTCCTACTCACAGGTACAGCACAGCATGTGGACACGTCAAAACTACTAGTCTATTACAGGGGCCTTGAGAAGGTTCCAGGGGGGACGCCAGTACAATGAGGAATAGTTTAATATCACAGTAATTCACTAGCACCGATTACAAAATGTATAAGAATGAGTTATAATCAGAGTCGGAAATTAACGTCCATCACTCAGGGTCACCTGCCACACTGGTCTTTTAAAATCTGATCCTTTCTAAAAATGACAAATGGTACCTGAGTCTATAAAAAAATAGCCATGGGAACAGGTAGGGTGACATATTTCTAGGAAAAAAGGATTCATTATTTTGTCCAGTAAGAATTATTCCCAGCAGATCTTTTTTTTTAGTTTGCCAGCCCCTTGGCAGGTCAGCCAAAAGGTCGATTTTGAACGCTGCTTATAATCATAGGTTTCACTCTCCCCACTATTATCAACCTACCTACAGGGTAAACAGTTACAAAATCCAATACTAAAACAACAACTGAAAAATATGAGGATCCCTGGGACAAACTCTTTTGAATTGGACATCTGTAGTCCTAACGTGTCTATCTAGGGGTCTGTGACATGATGACAGCATTTCACAACCCCTGTTCTAGTAGATCTATTGAAGCGGTGTGAAGTGTTCCTGCGGGAGTGACTACCACAAGAGGCCGTGTTGCTGAAACATTTATCTCTCTTTGCAGTCGCCGCTCTGCCCGTCCAAACTCACTGGCCTGTCGTCACGCTGGCTTCCCTGCCTCCTGGATACAACTCCCCATCGTTTCACCCTGGCGAAACCCTGCTGCCGTCGGTCATCGCCACGATTACTGCTCTCAGTCTGGCCGCGAGCGTAGCCCTCACAGTTGTCTTGGGGTGAGTGGGTGGGTGGGGAGGGCGAGAGAGGTAAAGAGGAAGAGGGTTTAGCAGAAAGGGCGGGGGCGAGAGAGGTGATGCGGAGCAGTCATGATACTTGAGCATGACAAATCAAATGATGCAAGAAAGAGGAAGTGATCACATAATCGAATAGCTGAATGATAGATTTAGGATTTATAAGGGTATGTGTCATGCCTCATGGGAGACAGGGAGATACGGATGGTAAAATAGATTTATAAATAGGGTCACTATTTATGAATGAATTGATTAAGCCATTAAGCTGTTTTCTCAAATGGTGCCCCATCGCTCTTTCCACTTACTGATCTCTCTTGAATTCAGTAGAAAAATCTATGGGCATTTAACTCACACTGGTAACCTTTGGCAATTTGTGATTTATATTTAGGATTGCTATATTTGTGATCTTCCTCTTAGCGTTCTGATGAAGCAACAGAGGGATGTGGAGGAGCTGAGGAGAAGGAGGAAGGAGGAGTCCGCAGTGTGATGGAGACGGAAATACTCACCACAGTGAGTTATTCAGTTTGCAAATAAAACCTCACAGCGCAAGGCATAACTTTCCACGGGGCGCTAAACTTTGTACAAAATGTTCATACACGTAAGTGGGACTACATTCTGACTACGCGAAGCAGAAATAGCAAAGGGACGTCTGTTTAGTGAGCACACTGTGGTTTATTTCTCATTACGCAATAAAGCCGCTCGGAATAAAGTCCAGGCAGTCATGGTGTGAGTCGGTGTCAATCAAATACACAGGTCTGTTTCATAACGCAGAAAAGGTTTGTGATGTCATGAGACCACAGCACACACACACACACGCACACACACACACACATACACACACACACACACACACACACATACACACACACACACAAACACCAATCGACTTTCCATAACATCAACCAGCAGTTCACCAGAAGGCATCAATGAGCCGACTTCGACACGTTTCCCCTGAATGGAGAGACGGCAGCAGACACGTGGGAGTGGATGAGAGGAATGAGGGATGAGGTAAATCTCCCGGATTACAGTGTTTTTCAGAGATTAATAGTCCCAGGCATCAAATTAATCCTACATAATCCTCTGTGAGAGCCTGGGAGCAATTGAGGGGTAAAAGCCACCAGCACCTGTTTTTTGTTTATTTATTTTTATTTTCATTCAGAGAGACAAAATAAGGGCAAACTTTTACATTACTAGTAATGATCTTTTTAATTCAGGGTAACTTTCTTTCTGGCTTCATGCCATGTCAATTTCACTAAATTCTTTTTACACAATAACACACCTCCTACATCTTTATTACTGAGTGTCTTAAGACCTCTTAGTAGGATAGCTCTCATTAAAATCACCACTAAAGAAAATTATGGCACTCTACTCTGCTAATGTACATACGACAATGAAACGTCTCAATTGAAAATGAAAGGCAGTGATTGACTTGGCGTGACTCATTGCACCCAGGAAGTATTTTTTCTTATTTCACTTTGGAATTATTCACAGTGTTTATTTTGGTTTTTAGGGTAGTTTCCAACAATGTTTATTTGTTCGTGGGAAACTCTTTGAGTGAAATTGGGCCTTGGACCATGATGAGTATGACAAGGGTTGGAATCATATGTAGGGGGGTCGGCGGCGTAGGCTGGTGAGTGTGTGTAGGCTGGATGGATGATGACAGGATGTGTGTGTGTTTCCTGTCAGGCAGACATGGGGGCGCATTTTGAAAAAATAAAAAATAAACAGCGTTCTTTAACATGCACAAACACATATTCACGTCACAACCTTCCATTCCCATCCGTGTCATACCTCACTACTCTGCAAGTTGAATGTAGGTTTGTGTGTGTGTGTGTGCCTATACACGCCTACGAGTGGGTTTATACTGTAAATGCATGCTCAGTGGTTCTGCTGATGTTGAACCATGATGAACTAAGTGCCAAAGAGTGTGTGTGTGTGTGTGTGTGTGTGTGCTGCTGTGGTATGAAAATGCGGCCTCAGCAGGGAGACAGCATGACGAGACGGGAGTGCTGCTCAAGGAGTCGCAATGGCGAGGGAGGGGACAAGGGAAGTGGGAACATAAGGGAAGTGGAGTCCGAGGTTTGAGTGGGAGACGTGTGTGGGAGAGTGAATGGAGTGTGGGTTGTGAGGAAATTAAAAAAGAAAAAAGAAAAAGAAAAAACTGCCAGAGAATGAAGTCAGATCATTTTAACAATTGCACCATATAATAAAAGCTGTCCCACACTGACCGACTTCCTGTCCCTCCTCCTCAACCAGCAACCCACCCTGTGTGTAACAGAGGACAATTTGTGTGTGTGTGTGTGTGTGTGTGTGTGTGTGTGTGTGTGAGTGAGTGAGAGAGATAGAGAGAGAGACACTACAGACCATACAGATAGAGAGAACTGATAAAACCTTCCCAGTGGTCCTCAAATCCGGGCCTCGGGGTCCAGGGTAACAGCTGGTTTCCTATTCTGCCAGGTAGTTTCCAGTCTAGCTGTCTAATCAGGGATTGATGAAGACCTGGGATGGCAGGTGAATGCAATTAACGTCCTGTTAGGAGAGAACCAGCAGCACTCTGGACCCCGAGGCCCACATTTGAGCAGCGCTGTTCTAATACATAATTGAATATCTACCGGGTCTTTGTAAAGTGAGCGGAAACAAGAGTTAATATAATATAACCAACGCTGTGTGCCTCTGGTTTACATCTGAGATTTGATTTTCTTGTGTTATAGAATAAAAGATTTAACAGGCAATGAGAAAGAGAGAGAGACAGAGAGAGAGAGCGTGCACACAACATCCAACAGCCTATTAACAAAATTAACAAAAGCATTTCAAACACCCACTTACATTCTGTAACTGTTAAGGCATTTTAACAGCGTCAGATTTTAATTGTGTCTTAATTTTGTCTTTAATTTTTGTTTTAATGACGATAACAAATGAAAAACAAAAGGGAAAGTATTCAGTAAACTGTTACTTTTGTCTGTGATCTGCATGGCCAAGAAAACAGGCCTAAAGAAGATCAAGTTTAATCTTACCCAAATAATGTTCAACAATATAAGCCTTCAGCGCGAGAGAGATTGGGTTTTAACTCTGGGCATAACGTCACTCGGCATAAAAACACGGGATAACCCCTGAGAACCACGTGCGAGCTCGGAAAATCAGAACGTCTGCGTCAACGTCCATATTAGGAGTCCCGGCGCAACCATATATGTCTGTTCCGCCTCTGACGTTTTTTTTCTGTGGAAAACAAGGTGGGCCCGTGGTAACTCCGCCCCTCCCTCAGCTGTTATCAATGAAACAAGTGAAACAAACAATTTAAAACGGATTTTTTATTCGAGCCAACAAGAAATTCACCTAATACGGTCTAAACGAAATTACAGTAGAATCTGAAGTATTTTTTTCCTACTTCTCGACATTTACTTTTGTCACAGAAGAACCAACAAGTGGATTTATTTTTTATTTCTTCCATATTTACAAAAAGCTAAATCTTTTTTCTTTACTTATTTAATTTTTTTTAACAATCACATTTATTTTTTCAAACATGAGCTCAAGCAATGAGCCCTTGGAAATAGCTGGCAGTGAATTGGTTCAAATCCTCAGAACTCCCCAGGACCAGTACACCTCAGGGGGATGCGTGGTGCTTGACTGTAGACCTTTTCTCGCCTTTTCTTGGGCGCACATTTGCGAGTCTCGAAACGTCAACTGGAACTCCATGCTCCGCCGGAGATCCAAGAGTTCAGCGGTGTGTCTGGAGTGGCTGATTCCGGACAAGGCCCTCTTGGGACGGCTGAGACGCGGGGATTTCTCGCCTGTGGTGGTGGTGGATGAGAACAGCGGCTCCGTAGCGGCTCTGAAGGGGGAAAGCCTGGCCCGGATGCTGCTCACCGCTCTTCACACCGAGGTCCAGGCAAGCTCGGTGCAGTTCTGTTTTCTACAAGGTAACAAGGATGAAAACTTTTTTTTTTTACCAAGATTTCGTTGTGTATATACAATCCATTGAACTCTGAAACAATTTTGAGTTTGAGAACATTGATCCAGTCATAATCCTGTTATTAATAATGACCTTACACGAAAACATCCTGGCTGTGTAAAAATGATTTAATGTTATATTTTGTGATTGTAAAATGATCAAAAATCAAACCAAGGGACTAGCACTGACTGTTGAACTAAGTTCCGACTCAAAAATAATAATTCTCTATGCGTGTTTTCATATATAATTTGTTCTTTTAAAAATAAATGAATAAATAAATAAATAAATAAATAAATAAATAAATAAATAAATAAAAATCGACCGTCAATGAGACTGTGGTGAAGGTTGGGCACTAGTCAACAACGTATGATTTCCTTTCTAGGTGGATTTGAAGGCTTCTCGGAGGCCTACCCAGAGCTGTGTTACATCTCTCCTGGCAATAACTTCTCTGCAATGGATCCAGAGCCCACAGTGACCGGCCGGAAGACACCAGCATATGATCAGGTTAGATGTCCTTCAGATTTATACAGCATTTATCCTCCAGAGGTGATTCATGTTTATTACAACCTAAAACCAGGTAGAACCGTCAAGTATTAAGAAGCTCTGTGAACGGCAAATCTGTCAAAGGGCAAATAGCAAAATAGTTGTGTAGATTATTTTTGTGTCTTACTCATGACTGTCTGTCTGATTCACAGGGGGGTCCGGTGGAGCTGCTCCCCTTCCTGTTCTTGGGCAGTGCCGTGCACTCATCCCGCAGAGAGACCCTCGCAGCAGCGGGCATCACGGCTGTGCTCAACGTGTCCTCCTCCTGCCCCAACCTTTACGAAGGGGAGCTGCTGTACCTCCGGCTCACCGTGGAGGACAGTCTGGCTGCTGACATCAGAGCCTGCTTCTCCGACGCCATCGCCTTCATAGGTTTGTTCCTCCTCACACCTTCCATGGCATTGTGATCTTTTGAGGAATAGGGTTAGGGTTCACCCCAAAATGAGAATTCAGTCATTGCCGAAACTCCGTTGAAGTTTGGAGGACCACCAAACACCCTTTAACATCTCAGCCTTCTCCCAAACTATTGAAATTATCAGGGCCATCTTTTTTGCAGCTCCATAACATGTTCATCATACGTCTCCAAATAATCGGTCCTAAAGTCCAGTACTTACCTCCATGTTGTTTTTTTAGCTGTAAAAAGATGGCCTTGTTAACTTCAATAGTTTGGGAAAAGGCTCATTGTGTGTTTGGTCCAACAAACTTCTATTGAGTTTGGACTGACATGGGGGTGAAAATGTTTGTTTTCATTTTGGGGTGAACTATTCCTTTTTAATCAAACAGGTAACTGCTTGTTAACAACTCAAAGTACATGGAGCGCCATATAACGATCTCTCTTCCCCCTCTCTTGCCTGTAGACTCGGTGAAGGAGCGTGGCGGCCGGGTGCTGGTGCATTGCCAGGCAGGTATCTCCCGCTCTGCCACCATCTGCCTGGCCTACCTCATGCACACCCAACGTGTCAGACTGGAAGAGGCCTTTGACTTTGTGAAGCAGCGGCGTCAGGTGATCTCGCCCAACCTGGCCTTCATGGGACAGCTGCTGCAGTTTGAGACAGACGTTCTCTGTCAGGGATGAAGAAATGTACATGACTACTTTTTTAAAATTATTTTATTCTTCTGCTGCCTACAGGGGTCGTATTCAACGCATTACCAGGACACAAATATGTACAAATGTACTGTTTGTACTATTACTGAAACTGTTTAATTTCAGGGGTGCATACTTCTCGTGGACCTCTCTCATTCAGAGAAGAAATTGCCAGTGGTGCTACAAATTGCATGGCAGGTGGATCTGGAGAAACGTGTTTTGGTAGAACAAGCAATAATGGGGAACATAAACCCCAAATCAAACAACCACAATATGAACAGCTGTGATTCTGAGTAGGTGTGAGGTCATTTCCTGGATGTTTACAGGGGAGTCGTGCCTGCTTGTCTTTTTTTATTTTATTTTTTTGTGTGTGTGTGTATGTCTCGTTTTGTATGGCTGAAGTGCCTGATCTTTTGTCTTCTTGAATCTTGCAAGAGCCATTCCTAGTCACCACAAGATACAGAGTAATGATCACTGTGAAATGACACATCTTATGAGACCCGATGGTTTTTTTTAATATTATGTCCTTTAGGCAATAATGGATAAATGTCAAGTCTTTTATCTAAGATGCAAAAATGCACTAATTGGAGTTGTCAATGTAATCCTATACATCCTGAGATGGATGACTTGATACACTCAGAAACTGGAAGAAGCCCGGCCACTAGACCTTGATGGTGTTTTATCATGTAAATATAATTTTTAACTTATCTTTTTTTAATTTATTATTTCAGCATTGGTTGTGAAAGTATTACACTTGTCTGTTACTGCACTTTATTCATAAATAACAAAGTTTTGGCTGATTCCTGCTGGGTTTTTTTCACTCAAATTAAACATGCTGGAAAACACGTTGAGTCTCTCTTCTCTAACACAATCTATCTTTATCTCCAATGTACCAAATCTTCACTTTCTGTCTCCTAAAGCAGATGGCCGAAAATTACACAGGCTGTGATGACAGTAGCCTTAGACCGGGGCGGTGGGGGGGGGGGGGTTCAGCCTTTTTCTAGAGCACATTGCAAATGCTTAATTTCACCACTTGACCTTGAGGCACTTTGAAAGAGGAAATCTATTTAAATCTACTGAAGACAAAGTGGTTTTGCTGGATCAGAGGGTGTTGCAATTGTTCTCTAGTAAGCATTTTGTAGCAATTTCCACAGAGACTGGGTTTGTCAAATGTTCTTTTGACCTTGACACCCACACACATCAATTTCACACCTACCCACACAAGCTGTTACTCCACCTTTGTACAGTTGTCGAGGAAGCATGCAGCAGAGATTGTTTATTTGCAAGAGAGTGGAAAGCAGTCACACAGGCTTTCTGAACTTTTATAGTTGTGCGTTTTGTAATCAGGAAGTGTATAAATATCACATGCTCACATCCACATAAACTCATCAATTATATATACATATAACTATCTATATAATTTAGAACACCTGACAGATCTGAAAATATTGACCTTTTCTTGCCTCCAAAACATGATTTCATTTCATAATGTTCATGAAACATGCAGATGGTTGCTCTGAGCACAACAAATATCAGATGAAGTGAGTCCTACTGTTTTTATCCACTTTTAACTTTAATATTTGGTATGTCCACCTTTTGCAGCAATTACAGCAGCACATCTCTCTGGCATAGAGAGATATATTTCCTGAGAACTTGAACACTAATGTTATCCCGCCTTCTGCAACTCAAGCCAAAGGCTTTCCTTTGAATGGAACATGATTGTGTGACATTGACAGTGAAATAGGCCTAGCTTGTTTTTTGTAAGGAAAATGACGTAAATCTCCTTATGATGGCTCTATTCTATGGTTTATAGAGCATAATGATGACTTTGTATATATTCCATTCATTTTATGGGTATTTTAATGGCCAATTAAACAAAAACAACTGAAACCTCTTAAATGTATGCCAAGTGTTCTAATAATTTTGGCCACCACTGTGTATATATATATATATATATATAGTATATGTTTCTCCATATCCCTGACTGACTTTCTGTATATTCCATGACAAGAACCAAAAGACTTCACAATAAGAGCAACAGTAATAACTTGCTGTCTGCGTCTCAGTTTCACTGCAGTCTTGTTGCAGCTAATGTTAACTCTTTTTATATTAGTCCAAGTCTACTAACATTACATCCCCAATGACCTGCAAACATCTCTGAACTTGTTTTTTACATTGACTTATAGACCCACCCACAAGTCATGAGAATACAAGACCCGGGAGTGTCATATTGTGTAAACAGACCCAGTTCATTTACCCAGTAGTGTCCTTGAATAAAAGAGCTGGCAGAAATGTTACGAATAACTATGCTGAATACTGGCGGCCTCATCTTCCTCACCTCCCTCACCTCCCTCACCTTCCTCACCTCCCTTACCTCCCTCACCTTCCTCATCCCCACTCCCATTTATTCAATACCATATCTGCTGCCCCTCACCCCCACCCCTGTCTCAGCCATATCTACTCAACATTATTTTATAACTCTCAGCTGCAGATATGCCCCACTCTCACCCCAAGACTGTTACACTTGCCCTCTTCCTTCCAAAGCCCCAACCTTTCCAAACAGAGGGAAGAGAAGTGTATCTCTGGATTTTCACATCTCGGGTGAGACTTGGACGTCACCTTGGTTCACACCCTGAAATCCAACATAATTTTTACTATTTGTCAGTCACATTCGATTTATAACATTTAATGTGCACTTTTAAAGCCTCCATCAAGGACGGCCTTCCTGTGGCAAATCATTTGTCACACCTTTCGAGGTCAACGTTTACAAAGCTTCCACTGTAGGCGATTTGCGCAGGGTTATTGTCATTTTTCAAGGGGAACCGGCTATCCACCCCTCTTCAGTCTCCTCTTGTTTATCAGAGCGTTCACAGGCAGGAGAGAAAGGAGAGATACATACGACTATACAGGCACAGGCCAGATGCATGCAGTCACATTACACAGGTAGTCTCCCAGGCACGATTCCTGCTAGTTCCTGCATCAGTTCATGATAAGGTAGTGCTCTCTAGTGACAGCTTTGGAAAAGACCAGAAACCGAGGTCATTCAGACCAGTAGATGGCGCTATCGGACTATTAACCATCCCATCATTTCATTCCTTACTGTAACCCTCCTCCAGCTGTAGCTACTGTATTCTTCACCCAGCTACCCACTCACAACACACACACACAAACACACACACACTTCCAATCTGTCCTTTTCTCCTCAGTGGTAATTTCCTCATCACTTTATCACTGAAAGCAGACTGTCCCACCTCTCTCTCATTTCAATGTCTCTCCCATCTTGTTTTGTTTGCTCAGTTTCTCCCTGGTGAGGAGAGCACCGTCATGAAAACTCAAACACCTTCCATGTCCAGACTAGTAAACTAGTCTGTGTGTGTGTGTGTGTGTGTGTGTGTGTGTGTGTGTGTGTGTGTGTGTGTGTGTGTGTGTGTGTGTGTGTGTGTGTGTGTGTGTGTGTGTGTGTGTGTGTGTGTGTGTGTGTGTGTGTATGTGTGTGAGAAAGACGGAGAAAGACACACTTTACACAAGCACCACACTTGGATAGGGTGATATTGTTATTCACAGCTGAAGACTGTGTCACTCTAACAGGAAATCCCAGCCAGAGCAATGTGCTAATGAGCAATATGAGCAATATGTGTGAGATTGTTAGCTGGGGAATTACAATGTGGTGATATAACACACACACACACACACAATGCTAGTTATCATTATAAAAGGCGTCATCATGAAAATTACTGCGTGACCATTTGGGAGATTGTCCTGTAATTGTTTGCTGTTTGTACACAGACAGAGAGAGAGGAGGGAGCTAGCAAGTATGAAGCAGAAGCAAACCTGTAGTACAAATATAATTTAAATCAAAAGCATCCACAAGGGGGCTACATGTGTCAGAATTGGACCTGAGCTGTAATTGATACAGGCTCCCACCAGAAGCCTGTGATATTTTCACCTGCAGGTATTTTGTATTTCGGATATTGACTTTTGAATCAAATTCTCCTTAAACAATTTTCTTTAGAGTTATATAAAATCTTACTGCTCAAGATGTGAGTTTTAAATGTGACAAAGCACTCCCAAAGTCTTCTGGTGTAGGAGTGTCCTTCCTTACTAGACCAGGTAACTTCCTGACTGGGAACTTTTCCAGTCTCATATAAATTCCAGATGCCAAACTAATATTACTGATACAAAGTGTCTCATCCAGAACAGTAGAATTCAGTGGTGTGTATGTGTGTGTGTGTGTGTGTGTGTGTGTGTGTGTGTGTGTGCATGCGTGCATTGCTGCATGCTCTTATACAACAAGCCGGTTTGGAGTGGTGTGCTGTGAACTGAACGCTGTGTGCTCAGTCTGTGTAACCTTGGCATCGGTGACACGCCCCTCTCCCCCAGAATCCATTTTCGCCATGTTGCTAACCACAGTTCACGCACGAAAAACAGAGACACTTGATTGGAGTGCACTCTCCCGCTAAAAGCTTTATTCTCTTTCCCTTTATATTTAGAAAGTGTGGCGTGGAACGAAAAAATGTACGACCATTATTGGCTGCTGCTGCTGGAGGTCAGGGAATCAGAGAGTGCTGCTCAGAATTGTAATTCCATGGGTGACTGGCTGGGGTTCTCTCATTAACCAGCCCGCTGTGGGGGAAGCACTACAAAAACAAGCAAACAGGACCTCCTACCCACACACCATTCATAAGAATGTGTGTGTATGTGTAGGTAGGTCCTATGTGTGTTTGTGTGTGTGTGTGTGTGTGTGTGTGTGTGTGTGGAGGGGTATTTTATATGTATGAGAGGCCACCTACTGCACCACAGAACACTCTGCCACTGTTTAATTTCCTCCGTAAAACAACTCGTATGACTTTGTTTTCACTTAATTTAGCATCAGCTACTTGATCTCAGGTAGAGAGCAATTCACCAGGGGAGGAAGCGTTGCAGGGCACACGCTGAGGAGGGATTTAGATGGAAGCCAAGTGATGATGTAAATGCATGTGCACAGATGGGGCCAAAGTGCTTTATACCCCTGTCCTTTGCCTGAGGCCTAATTGCGAGCAGAAATGAGGCCTCATAAAATGTGCTCTTCCGTTCAATCTGTATTTTTGGATTGAAAAAATTGTTTGCCATCATCTTCACGTCAAAACGGAACCGGATGCCCATGATAAAACAATGTACTTTGAACACCGTTTTCAAACATCGGTATAGGCTGGAGGTTAAACAAGCAGGCTTGTAACCCCCTGACCAGCTGGGGGAAATGTGGGTGGACAAAATGAACTACAAACACTCTCCCCTCCCTCAACTACTACTATATTGCCTTTGAGCAAGGCCCTTAACCCCCAACTGCTGCAGTGGAGCTGCTCAGTGCTGCCTAATGCACGACCAAGACTAAATATCCAGAGGTTACACAATTTGGACAAAGATCAGCTACTGCAGGCCCAGTGTGCAGTATTCCACATATTGAAGGGAATTAAATGATGATAATGATGATGAGAATGAGTGCATGAAAGGAAGATGAAAAACGTACTAAAGCAATGAAATGATCACCACAATGATGATGGTAATAATGATATAGATGGTGTCAATGGCTACATTACTGCATGTTGCAGCCTTTGGAGCAGAATGGCTCTAACATCTGGTGGAAAGAAAATGACCTCAGCTTTCCACTCTCAGCTGGACACCTCAATGTCCCATGGAGTTAATTGACCACAGAATTGAGCCCAACAAGCCATTTCTATTATAACAGCATTGGTTGAGCCGTTTGGGTATAAGCTTACGTATGTGTGTGTGTGTGTGTGTGTGTGTGTGTGTGTGTGTGTGTGTGTGTGTGTGTGTGTGTGTGTGTGTGTGTGTGTGTGTGTGTGTGTGTGTGAGAGAGAGAGAGAGAGAGAGAGAGAGAAGGAGGAGAGAAGAGAAAAAGAGCGAGGGGAGATAGAGAAAGGACTCCATGACGTCCGCGGCTCCACACTGACATCACTGGGTCTAAAGAGAAGCGCAAGGGGGAGATGAGAGGCTCTTCAGTTATTAGATTCTGGCGTAAGGTCTTGTTCACTAGTGGAGAAGGTGTTGCTGCAGCTCTTATGAGAAAGCATCTGATGCGCGCCAGAGGAGCGGCGGACTCGTGGCATGTCAGTGAACTTTTGAGGGAACAGCCGCGTCTCCAAAGCGCACAACTCACGCGCCGACAGGACCGAGAAACAACTCTTCAGACGCACAATAAAGCAGCTCTGTTTGGATCATTTCACAACTAAATCCGCAACGCGTTTTGACAATATACCTGGCTTCATGCAGGGATGATAAGCTTCACTTTAGGTTTCTCCCCGTTCGTCTGGCGTTGATGCCAGATGGGTTAAGACTCTTCCTCCGCTTTAAGGAGCTGGAAATCAAAACAGGTATATCGATCTATCGACGAATCACTGTAAATATAGCATCAGTACTGTCGGTGTACTTTCAACTTATCTAAAACCGTTCCTGTGCTCACCCTACAGATGAGGAGGACATGCATACGCACGTCTCCAGCGCAAAACGCACGGAAAGCGCACAGGTGTAATGGCCAGTTGTCCCCACCCTGATCTCTTACATATGTCGCTTTGCATTAGACAATCTGAAATTACAGTTTGAGGGTTTTTTTTTGTTTAATTTTTCAGTCAGCCAGACCCTCCCACCTTCAACACGTCCCAGCAATTCATCCACAGAGAGAAAGCAATGGATGTGCTTCATGCGCTGGAGAAGTTTTAATTGTTTGGACTTTATTGTAAGTCTGCCGAGGCTGTTGCGCAAAATAACTGTATTGTGGAAAAAAAGTGGCAAGGCTTTTTGTAATTGAAAAGCATTGATCCGTGTCTTGACGCATTGCCCGGGACTATTTTGTATGCTTAAAATGGACTTGAGAGGACCTGCCGTGGAGGATGCGAGGGAGTTAACATTTGGAAATAGCAAAACAAATACAAAACAGCTGAGGTAAATATTACTAAAGATAATTTATTAATAGTAAATCTCCCATATAATACATTTTAAATATAGCTTGTATTTGTATTAAAGCAACAACGCATGCCAACCCTAAATCTATTGCAAGAATCAAGTCTGCCCTCAACAGTGAAATACATTCTTCAAACAAACTTAATTCAGTGACCATCATTATTTTTTATATTAAAAAGACTGCTCCAAAGCCTAGGCTAGTCCAACCATGGCCTCGGTCATGGACAGCGGTTGCTCTATGGAGCTGAGCGGCTGGAACACCAGCGCGAGCGTCGGCGCCTCCATCCCCTGCAACCAGAGCGTGCTGAATCTCGCCCCCTACTCCCCCGAAGCCACGGCGGCCTTCGCTACCGCCATAACCCTGATGGTCGTCTTCACCATCGTGGGCAACATCATGGTCATCATCGCCGTGCTCACCAGCCGGTCACTTAGGGGACCGCAGAACCTGTTTTTAGTATCACTGGCCGCCGCGGACATTTTAGTGGCCACTCTCATCATCCCCTTCTCACTGGCCAATGAGCTGCTTGGCTACTGGTACTTCAAATCTCTGTGGTGTGAGATCTACCTGGCGCTGGACGTTTTGTTCTGCACCTCCTCTATTGTTCACCTGTGCGCCATCTCGCTGGACCGCTACCTGTCAATCTCCCGCGTCACCTATGGGCGCCAGCGGACTCCCCGACGCATCAAAGCTGCTATTGTGGTGGTGTGGCTCATTTCTGCCATCATCTCCTTCCCCCCTCTGCTCTCACTGAACAAAAGTCAGGCAGGGGCAGAGGGGAGTGAGAGAGGACCTCAGTGCCAGCTGAACGATGAACGCTGGTACATCCTGTATTCCACCATCGGCTCCTTCTTCGCCCCCTGTCTCATAATGATCCTGGTCTACGTAAGAATTTACCAAATTGCCAAGCAGAGAACACGGTGCCCACCAGGAGAGCCCAGGAAAGATGGGGTTGGTTCTGCCACTCCAGGTCAGCCCCCACGACATGTACATGCCAATGGAAAGGACGATGAAGACAGCACGCCGCCTTCATCAAATAAGACCTCTAACGCTAGGCCCCCTACCCTCGCGGTCACTTCTCCTTCCCCAAAACAGTCCCCGTCCTCTCCCAATCCTTCCTCCAATAACCTCCTGCAACCTCCAGCCCCGACCCCTGTCACAGCCTCCCCTCCTTCCTCACCCCCCTCTACTGTGCCTCAGTCTGCCCCTGCCAAGACCAAGGAGGACCTGAAGAAGATGGACAAAAGAGGGAAAAAACCTGACAATAACAATGGTGACAGTTCAAGCACAGAGAGTGACATGGAGCAAAGTCACGGCGGGGGCAGAGGGAGCACCAGCATGGCAGGTTCGCCAGGGGGGATCCACTCCCCTGCCTCAGTCCATCGCTACCGGGACATGATAGCCACCTCTAAGGGGGCTCGGCTGGTGCCAGGGAGGAAGTCTAAACCAGACGGCAACCCAGGGGCGGCGAGACGTAAAGCGATGGTCAACCGGGAGAAACGCTTCACTTTTGTTCTAGCTGTGGTGATCGGTGTTTTTGTGGTCTGCTGGTTCCCCTTCTTCTTCTCCTACTCCCTGCAGGCGGTGTGCCCCGAGACCTGCGCCCTCCCTGGACCACTCTTTACGTTTTTCTTCTGGATAGGCTACTGCAACTCCTCACTAAACCCAGTTATATACACCATCTTCAACAAGGACTTTCGAAACGCCTTCAAGAAGATACTGTGCAAGACCACCAAGGGTACTTTCTTCTAGAGAGGAGGCTCTGTATAAATACACGGACACAAAAACTGCAATCTCCGAGGCACAGGAAAAAAAAAAAGTAAACTATCCCTTCTTCATTTGAACTTTCGCAAAGGACACCACAAAGGGCTGTCGTTTCCAAATGTGTTGAACTGTGGAAATTCCAGCATAAAACTCAGAACTGAGAGGGCACTCTTTAATAGCCCACAGTGTGTGCACATGAGGCAACTTGGACTGAAAAATGCAGTCGATGTGCACATTACTTTATACAGGGTGCAGGGCAAAACATGGACATGGAATAGAAGTATTGCCCCAACACATCTGTATTGCTGACAGGTCGCCAGGTCGCATTGAATACGTATTTCTAGTGGATGAAAGATGAGAAATGGGACAACATCGTAGAAGAAATGTACACATGTGAAAGTAGCTTGCTGACAAACTGTGAGGAGGAACCAGAGAAGCATGGCAAATGAGAGGCGGGGGAGTGAAAGAATGCCCTGCCAAAACCAGGAGTGACTACAGGCGGTTTCATGTAGAGACGTTTGTAGTCATTAAGGACTGCAGCACCACTGGGGAAAGAAAAACAGGTAACCAAGGAACACAAGTGACCTCTGATACCTGTGAGCCTAAGGCACCTTTTTCATCAGTACACAAGCGCAAGGGGCACACAAAGGTAGTGGTGCTTTTCTTACGTCTGCAGTCTTAGTTTTCCCAGCTGCAGGGCTAGCGTGTGATGTTTATCTAAGGAGCGCCACAACCTCAGAGAATTTCTGAGGATCCTTTACGTCTGATGGCAAATTAAACTCACACAAGGGCACCCTTTCAAACTAAACTCTTAGACTTTTTACTTGAAAAGACACCCTTGTCAGAGACCTCACCCTGGGCTTGGCATGGGTCAGGTGATGGACAGTCAGTGCATTGTAATGATACTGCGGCCTCTTTGACTTTCTTGAAATACAAAATAGTTGCAGTGATATGGTGTCTATTTAGTTTGAAGACATTTTGGACATGGCAGGGAAGAAAACCACTTGTAGTAATTGAGATGAACTAAAAAGTGAGACAGCACAATACCCCTTTCTTCAGTTTCTTGCTTTTTAAATTGATCTGGGCCGTCAACCGTCGCGCCAATGGACTGGACTAAGAACCCTCCCAGTTACCCACCTCAGAGTTTGGATATTTGGATATAAGTAACAAAAAAAACAACCAGTTTCAGCCTCTGGAAAGTGACTGGCTGGTTCAGCCGTCACATCTAGAACCTTATTACTTTAACATGTGAACATATTAATGGACCAGTGACCAGAAACCCTGGTTTATGATGAGCTACATATGCATGTACATTGAATGTAAAGAACAGATGAACAACACGGATGCACAATGCATCCACGGACTTATTCTGTGACCCCTGATTATGCCGATGTAGGGTATTTTGAGAACTGCTTGGCTGAGTCACTCTTTGATCAACTGATTTGGCACGTTGCCTCCAGTGGACCTCTACAGGGTACATTGGTCTGTTGCTGAGAGGCACCGATGCACATTTGTACATTTGTTTTTCTCACAGATAGACTGACGTGAGTTTCCTCTACACAACGAAGGTGTATGTAACTGTGAACGCCATGCAGGCATATTGAATCTATGGGACAAGGGCTGTCAGCAGCAACACTTTTCTTCACTCATCATCTAATTCTGCTGACCTGTATGTGTGTGTGTGTGTGTGTGCGTGTGCGTGCGTGTGCGTGTGTGTGTGTGCGCGCATGTGCCAAACCTGCTTAACTTTATTGTTCTTCTGAAGAAAGTGTCCGTGCCTCCTCTGACTACTGTATATTACATATCTACTGTAATATTGGTAAGAATAGCTGCCATATCAACTGGTGTACGCATCACTTTCCTGGGACAGACAGTCATGTGATAGTTATGCTTGATGGACAAATGGCAATATCAATAGTTGATCATTATATTGAGAAAGTATTAAGGAATTGGGTTTAAAGTCAGCATTAATCAGTGATATTGAGTGCATGGCTTTTTAGTGATTACCCTCAAGGGACCAAAGAGCTTTAGGACACCAACCTGACTCAGTGAAATATGGCTCTGTGTTGCTTTATTGAAATATTAGTCAATATATGGTGTGTATGTGATGGGAGACAAAGATTGGAAACACTATTATTTATTTAGAACAATTTTGTGTTTTCTGTCTGTTACATATTTATTGTTTAGTTACTCTTTGTTACTGTGCATTTATTCTGAAAGTCAAGCAAAGTTGAATTGATCAAACAGCAATTGTACAGATTTTAAATATCTTGAATGAGAACCGATTTTAAGATTTGAGCCATTGAACTCACTCACTTGGCTCACTGTGGAATTGAGCTATATTTGGGCTTGGGGAAGTATTTATGTTGAATTAAAAAAATATGAACTTTGAGTTATGTGCATAATGCAGAACCTACAATGCAATGTGTGTCGTTGTTTTTTCTGGTCATGGTACTGTATATTGTTCAATCGATGATACAAGCACAGTCATAGATATATAGTGCAGCAGGAGAACCTCTCTGTTTTCACAATTATGCAATCGCACATGAAAATGTCAATTGCACCTGTAAGCCAGTCTCAGTTGGATGATTTTCAGGCTTCGTGTAAGACGGCTACAATCCATATTACACAAACCTGTTTTGAGATTAATGGAAAAAAACAGATCAAACAAAATGGCTCAGAGAGTAACAGTTCTGTGAACAGTTGTTGCCCCATCCTGGTATAAAACGGTTATTTTCTCTTCCAAACTACAAAATCACAATTTCAACCAAAATAGCCGCAGATGTCATAGATCCAGGGCTATTTCCTATGAGAGTTGCAATACTGCTCACGCCCCCCCATCCACAGCTTTATGTGGTGAGACCGCTGCTTCGTTTTATTTTATGATTATGAATTATGGCTTCAAGGTGGCAGACGCAGTAGTCTGTCCCTTTGCAAACCTTTTTCTTTCCTCTGAAACCTCCTGTACTCTCTCTCTCTTTCTCGCTCTCTCCCCTGTTTGGACCGGAACTGTACGGTCTGAGCCTCACCCTCTATCCTCCCATCTCTCATACTCCTTCCTTCCAGTTTGGAAATAAAGCAATTTGAAAAAGCATGACACGGTGTCTACTTCATTATTGCATTCATATCCATGCAACATGGCGTAGAAGGACGTGGGAGGAAAAACAGCCCAGTACATTAAGTGATCTCAAGGAAGGAAATGATCAGCAAGTGGTGACATGGATGCAAGATAGTTGAATAAAATACGACGGTGCTTTTCTAGTGCACAGTTTAACCTGAGGGGCACAACTTTAACCATTATGGGAAGGCCCTGAATGGTAACATCACTTCAAGAAATAGTCCATTACATTAAGGGCTGATGGCAGTTAAAAGATGTCATTGAGGAAATATTATCACAGTGGGAGAAGTAGGACATTGCAGAAGCAGCATCACTTGTCCCACTGCCAACAGCTATATGGACATATATATGTGCAATACCAGAATGTGTCATCCTGCTAACCATCTGTACATCAAACATCTTGTTATATTTGAGGTCAGCGGCTCTGTGGTGAATTATGGTTGATTTATGCTGCTGGGTAGTTTGGGGATTTCTACTTCTGCCCCAACAACAATCCCACCTCTCTCTCTCTCTCTCTCTCTCTCTCTCTCCTGCTATCGCTTCCTCTCTCACACTTCCACTCAAGAGGAAAACACACCAGTTAAATGCCCCCACGCTGTTTAATTTCCATATTGTTCATTTCCAGTGTTGTTTGAGGTGGTGAACCCATGACTTATCACGGCGCAGAAAGCAGGGAGGTGCGTGTTCTTACAGTGTTGTGTACTGTAGAGACAGTGCTTCTCCAACGCCCTCCTCTCTCCGTGGCCTCGGCTGGAATATGAAACAGCCCCTGATCGGCAGGAGTCGACCCTCGGGTGTGTGGACGGATACAGCATGTCACAACACACACACTCATTAGCTTCTTATGTCAAACATGCACACACACACACGCACACTGTACACCAATCGAGACACACACACACACACACACACACACACACACATAGATTAACTTTCATTTTCAGATCTATGATGGATGCAGCGTTCAACAGTATGAATATGTATGTGTTTTGTGCTCCAGCGCGGAGCGTTTTCCTTTTCCAATCTCCCTCACTTTATAACGCCAGATAGATTTCTTCATCCTATAATTTGGCTGTTTGAAAACACCCAAGAGGTAGGATGAGGAATGAGAGGAAGAACACTCTCCATATTGAAGGTAGAGACATTAAATTGCACTGGCTTTGTAAAAGTTACGTTAAAAACGTTATTTTTGGGGGTGCAGATGCAATTATGATATAGTTGTTGTAGGTGTTGATGGCTGTTTGACTGAGTGGTGCTCAGTGATTGCATCCAGTCGTCGTAAACAGATCTTCTGTGTGTGTGTGTGTGTGTGTGTGTGTGTGTGTGTGTGTGTGTGTGTGTGTGTGTGTGTGTGTATTTCTCTTCTTCTTATTTAACATTATGCTCCAGTCAATAAACCGTGACTTACTATAAAGCCAAATAGCTCAGAACAAGGGAAACATCTTAACTGACATGTCACAATAAAAGTCTTTCAGAGAGAGAAACATGAGGATTTTAGAGAGGAACGCTCTCACGCGGCCACGTCGTCGTCAAATTAGGAATACGTCTCATATATGCCCTCCCTGTGGATACAATTACTCCCAAGTTATTCATGGATACGAACCCAGACACGTTATATTGCCTCCTGGTGTTAGCGAACAACAGAATCAAGTGGCATAATTGTCACATTATTATCACAGGTGACAGGGCTCTACTGGAATAACTGTATTAGCCCTATTGAGGCCTAGCAAGACCTCTGCTGTGGGGAGGACAGCAACAGTGGAGTAGGGAACGGGAAAACCAGAACTGAATCCGTTTGATTGGAAAATACTAGCGCTGGTTATGAAACAACCATGAAGCTGACTTGTTGAGAGAGAGAGAGATGAATTATGCTGCTGATGTTGTGTGCGACCTCCATGAAAGGTTAACAAATATGCAGAGAGAGAGGAGGGAGGGCTGTGTCTTTATTTAGCCAGGCCAGCATGGAAAGGTCACATAGTTCATTTTGACACACAGACATGCACGTACACACACACACACACACACACACACACACACACACACACACACACACGTTAACACCCCACACCACAAACATCATAACCCGCTGCTATATAATTCTTTGATCCAGAGTAATCACTGCAACCTCAAACTTGCCTCGGACGTCTCACACCTCTTTGGTGTGTGTTTTTCGGTGTGTGTGTGTGTGTGTGTGTGTGTGTGTGTGTGTGTGAGACAGATAGAAGAAATTGTTTTAAACATTCATGCCAGTAAAGCTTGTTAAATTGAATTGAAAATTGAGAGAGAGAGAGAGAGAGAGAGAGAGAGAGAGAGAGAGAGGAGAAACTGTGCTGAGAATGGAATGGAAGGAGGGTTTGTTGACATGTATTTGACAAGAGGGAGTAGAGCAGGATAGTATAGCGGACCTTCCATGCGTGTGTTTGTGTGTATGTGTTCCCTTCTGGCACAAGAAGTAGAACAGGATGTGTTGTTTGGATGTGGAAGTGTCACGTCCCACACAGCCCAGTGGTCCCACACCCCGCCTGCAGACGGCTTCCACAGACAATCACGTCTACTGTAAATCTCTATTCTGCTGTGGCGATGATGAAATTGACTTTCATTCTTGTTCAAACTTTCCAAAATCTGTGTCACACAGCTTGTTATTTTTCCTCCAGGAGATCACTCAGCGCCGCGGATGTTTTGTTCTTTCACATTCTTGATGCTACGCCGTATGAAATTTCAATCGGTGGTTTGATTTCTGCCGATGTCTGCAGTAGTCAGGTGAAGCAAACGACGAATTGGATTAATGAAAATGAACAAATCGATAAACATTACATTAAACATAATCATTTAAAAATGCAGCCTGTTAAAATTCAGTCAAGCTGGGACACACTGTACTAGGCACTTCTATTCCACTGAGTTCTGTTTTCCATATATATCGAATATATACAGAAAATTGTCCAGTCGGTAGATTTGTTCAGAAGAGGAAGAGGATTCAATAGTTAATTCATTGTGGTACTTTACTGTGGTTGCACTTTTTGTCCAATAAATTGCACAATTGGATACGCCACTATGACACAAATCAGATTAGATTAGATCTAAATCACATTAAAGTTATTTGTGAAAAATCACTTGATGCTAGAAAGCTTAAAATTACGCAATCTATCACAGGAACATAAAATTCAAGAATGTTTTAATCCAACGGGAAACTAACCAACCCGATGAGCAGAGGTGAGGGATGGTGCTTATCAAATGAATACTTATATTTTAAAACCTCTCTTAGCTTTTGGTGGGTGCTATGTCTCAGGACACAGACAACCGTGACGATACTTAAATGTATTTTCTTATTAAAGAAAATATATGTGTACGATATGTGGGGCTGTGCATTCATGAGGATATACCTAGATGATCTCCTGGGATGGGAAAGTGTTGACAAGGACCTTTTCCTTTCACTGTTATCGGCGTATCTATGTCATTATGTCTATCGTTACGTCCCCTTGGTGAAAACAGGGGCGGGGGGGGGGGGGGGGGGCTGAGACGATGACACGACAACCAAAGAATTTGAAGGAGTCAGAGTAGGAGTGATAATGAAAGTGATTTATTGTAACGCTATATTAAGCCTTAGCAAAATTTAGGGGGAAAACAACCATGTGATCACACGAGTCTGTGGCTCCTTCCAGGCAACATGCTGGGCCCATCAAACGTTTAATCCTGGTCACCTGACTTTAGTTTTCTGGCATCCTTCCACAGTTTCTCCCCGCTGCTTCTGAGCCCCAACAGGGACTGATTTCAGAGTTTGGCCTTCATCGATGCAAATGTGGGTTTCCATGTGAGGGCGAGAGCATCCGGCACTGCAAGAGGAAAGAGGAATTTATTTCTTATCACAATGTCTATCCTTGTTTAACTCTCGTGGTTCAAGAATCTCTCATGCTGTCTCAAGGCTTTCACAGCAGTGTTAATTAATTTCCTTATTATTAGGTAGTATTAAAAACCAAAAGACGAAGTCACTACTTTGTCAATGAGATCTTCTCTACTGATTAAACACTGTTTCACCACATTAATGTCTATTTTTCTCGTGCGGGTTCATGCACGCTGTAGCTACTGAATGTGTGCCTGTTGTATTCCCAGCTATTCTGGTGTCGCCTGCACAGAGGTTGTGACATGTAAGCAAGATGAAGCAGTTCCCTTCTGCAAGAATTCAGTTTGTAGTGTGATGTTACTGTTGAGTTGTTCCAAATAGATATCATTCCTGTGCCACTTCCTGTCTGAGATGAGTTGTCTCGGATCTTCTCGATAAACATTTCCTGTAAGCCATTCTGTGGCGTGTAGATAAATCATATTTCAGAAAAAATAACCTTTAGCTACACATCTTCTCCACGGTGATACCGAGTGCATACAGACTGCTGTTCCCATGCCACTGATTTGAGACGTTTCCGAACATCCAAGCCATTTCATGATATGTCGGTGTGATTTGTTTGAATCCCATTGCAGAGAACAGACACAGCAAGAGAGAGAGAGAAAGCGCTAGTCAATTATCCTGCTAGGATTAGCTTCGGGATGCTGAGGCGACTGTCGCGCTGCACCCTGACAACAACTCACAAATATAGCCCACTCACTCACTCACCTCAAACACATACTGAGACATGCACACACTACACACACACACACACACACACTATGTGAGATTTTTGTGCCCGTTTACATGTTTTTGATAGAGGTGTTGTAATTCTATTTACAGTTAGCACTTCCTTTCTTCTTGAGGACACTAGCGCCAGACTGCATATTTCAGATGAACCACAGCCAAATAGACAGCTTGGCACTTATATCCCCCGTCTCAAAAACAGACAAAAGTGTTGGTGTGTGTGTGTGTGTGTGTGTGTGTGTGTGCACGTGCGTTTGCATGTTTATTTGCATATCTTCAAAGACTTTCCACCCTCCCGGTCCAAGATAATACACGAAGGGGAGTGTAGCAGTCAATGATTTTTGATGGCAGATTTTCTTCTCCATCTGTCATCGTGTGGGAAAATGACATGAACTGGCAACTGTATACAACATCGGGGACAAGACGGGAGAGCGGAGCGGCGCAGTTGACTGGGATGTATGTTATTGGAGGACATCAGTGAAATTCTCTAGATTGATTAGCTCTGTGGGCACTGAGTGATGGAATGAACAATCAATAAAACAGCTACAGGGTTAACACGACAAGAGAATTGGCTGCCATGGCTGCACCGGCGGGGGTGCGGGGTGGCTGTGTGTGCACATAAAGATATGGGTATCTATGTCAAACTAGCTTACCCACGCGCACGCGCGCGCACACACACACACACACACACACACACACACAAAAAGAGAGTTATTAGGCTAGAGAAGCTATGAGAGCAATAGAGCAAGTAACTGCAATTATGGTAGAGATCACAACTATGAAAATACAAAAGACAAAAATGTGCATCCACTCGCACAGCCTCCCTCTTTCTCCATCTATCTATCTATCTATCTATCTATCTATCTATCTATCTATCTATCTATCTATCTATCTATCTATCTATCTATCTATCACACACAGAGAAGCACACCAAGTTAAGAAATGGACAGTTGAGGTATGTACTTTTCGAGCCACTAAAGCACTAGTCATGTTCAGCAAACTGTGTGAGTTCCAAGTCAGCAGCAGAAAGCCTGACACTGTGGTTGCGGTTAGCGATGCATGCGGCGTATGAAACAAGCTGAGCTGAGCTGGGTGAATACAAAGCATGCAATTGCACCGTCATTCTCTAATGCCTGGCATGGCTTGGAGACATAAATGGCACCGGCAGCTATAATCACACCAGTGTGGTGTAGGAAACTGACGAAACTGGTAAGTTGCTAATAGGGTCATACCTACTGTATGTGGGACTAGTAATGATGATGGTGGTGGCATGTTTGTGGCAAATTAGATTTTTTCCCTGTGCTACTTTTATGAGTGCATTATCAGTGAGATATATCCTGATATGTCTTGAAAGCCTAATAATCAGCAGGCACTCTGGCCCGAGCATGCATGCTTGTGTGTATGTGTGTGTGTGTGTGTGTGTGTGTGTGTGTGTGTGTGTGTGTGTGTGTGTGTGTCTGCATACTCTACAGTTCCTGTGTGGCTAGATGCCTAATCAACTTGATGGTCTGACTGACTGCAAGTGCACTAAATACCTTATTGACAACATGTATAGGGTGAAGATGAACACCCACGTGCAACTGATACCAATCAAAGACATTCAAATCCTGTGCTGTGAGTCAGACATCAGTGTGTATGTGTGTGTGGAGGGGTTGGGAGTGGGGGGGGCAACATGGAGATAGATGAGAGACACAACACTTGGCTGATTAATTCTGTTGAATTTTCACTCCGATAAAAAATGTGTTATTGTTAAATACACCATTCCCTGGAAGCATGTGGTTTCCTTAATGTTTTATTGTATATCAATAATACCTTACTCAGCACTCTGTAGCATCTGCAGCTCTATATCTGGGTTGAGCCACTTCTCTGCTGGCCTCCTATCTATTTAGCCTCTCCTTTCGACAAGCTACCGTTTATCCGCCTCGGCCTGATGACCTGCCCTGTTTGAAACAGCCAGGTCACAGATAGGGAGGGGGAGGTAGAGAGGGTGGCACAACTCCACCGTACTGACAAGGTCCCCACATCTGTCTCATATGGGACTGACCTTTGTAGCACCAAGAGCTAATTCCTGAGCAAGTTTTCCATGGAAAAATATACACACAAGAGTACAAGGGTGATTTCAGTTGATATGAGTTTAATTGTGTACAGGGAGTGCCATATTGTTGCAGTGACTATCAGTTTATAATATAATTGAATATATATCCTCCTCCCGTCTCTTCCAGGCCCCGGAGCTCATTGAGAGACAGAAGTACACGGTCACTGTGGACTATTGGAGCTTTGGGACTCTGGTGTTTGAATGTATCACAGGATTTCGCCCCTTCTTACCAACATGGCAACCTGTTCCCTGGTAGTGCTACACTTTATCTTAACAAAGTTCTTTATCTGAAGCAAATGGTTGATTTGTTCAAATGTCATAGTTCAAAAGTATTGTTCCTCTTAATTAAGTAGTTCCCTTAAAAAAGGTCAATGCGTGTCACCCTGCTATCAGGGTGACACCCATTGCATCCCCGTCAAATCTCACCCTGTCTGATTCTGTATTTTGTTCTCAGAGCCAACGAAATTAAAAACGTTCCCCAGCCCCATTGTTGCTTTGCACGTCTACCACTGCAGTCTTGTTTTTGAATAATAATACGTACGTACGATGACATTTTTATTTCAGGAGTTGGATGTTTAGTAATGATGAGCGTCATTCCAGATAAAAAAAATAAATATTATTACATGATTGGATTTCAACACACAAGGAAAGTACAAAAGGGAGTTGCCAGAGGAAAGAATTACAGGAAATGTGGGTTGCGCCAACGTCAATGCCCTTGGTACTTGTTGCTTTTTTTCCCAAACATTTCACTGACTCCTTCTCTGACATAATCCATCTATTTCCCTTTTTAGGCACAATAAGCTGAGGATGAAGCAAGATGATGACATTGTGGTGTATGAGGACCTTACGGGAGAGGTCCGCTTCTCCAAACATGTGCCCCAGCCAAACAATCTCAACAGGTAACAGACAGGCACACAAACGCTCACTCATGACTCGAAGAATCTCAGGGCAACATCCTAAGTCGTGTTTGACAGTCTGCTGTTAGAGAGGCTGGAGCGGTGGCTGCAGCTGATGCTGATGTGGTCCCCTCAGGAGAGAGGCAAGGACCCCCAGTCCACACCCAGCGACTGCTTCTCCCAGCTGGAGACGATACTGCAGCTCAAGGTTCTCTCATTCATCCGTCCATTCATTTCATCTCAGTCTTTCTCTGTTTTTTTTGTCCCACTCACAGCCGGACAGTAGAGGGTTATAGAGCCACTTTTGCTCAGTCTTTCTCATTGTCTTCTCCCCCAGCTGGTTCATGTTCTGAACATGGTCTCTGCTAAGATCCTGACATATTCAGTCTCGGCCAGTGAGACTGTGGCTGACTTGCAGCTGAGAATAGAAAAAGACACCGACATCCCCCCGGCCAACCAGGAGCTGCTGCTGGAAGCGGGACTAGCCTTGGAGCCCCACGGAGAGGCCACGCAGTGCGCCATAGACTACACAGTAAGACCTAGCAGAAATACACACAATACACATAAGAGTCACCCAGTGAGTAAACACCGTAATAGTGTATTGTGTTATAGTATCATCTCTGTGTCTGTAGGAGATAGATGGGCGGCGGACAGACTTGCCTCTGGTCTTCCTGTTTGATCGCTCCTCCTGCAGCTATGAACCCCAGTTCACTCCTCGCACCCTCCCTGAAAACATAAGCTTCGTCCGTGAGTACACAACTGTCGTTTTGTCTCGTGTAAGAGTATGAAAAGTACTTTTTTTTACCTGTATTTCTCTACAATGGCTAGGCCTGAGTTGCAATAGGTTACATTACTACATTCTCCAGTATACAATCGTTTTCTTACCAATAATACACAACAAGATGTCTTTAGACTTATCTAAGGGCCTTGTGAAATGTCTCCATGTGAGTTGACTAGATTGATAGAAGATTGGTCCTACATCCAATCTGGAGTCAATCAGCCGGCCTACTGATCACTTGCTATTGATGATGCACAGTGTTAATGAAGGGTCGATCACAGACCTATAATGCCTTAAAAGATCCAGGCGATCGATGCAGTGGCACATGTGTAGTCTACATGTGCAAAACGATGTGACTATTGTCAATACTACGAGCAAGGCAATAGTCCAATTAGGCCACTTACATGAATCCATAATTTGACAGCTCCCTGTAATAATCCTGTTTACACGAGTGAGCTGTGGGAATTGAGGGGGTTATTGCTAAAAGAATAAATTAAATTTCATTAAGGCGGTCAAAGTGAGGGAGTGTGTATGGGTTAGAGCCACTGGCTGAGATTGGCTCTTGAGCCTTCAGTTTTTTCCAGAGGGTACAAACGTGATCAGTTATTCTGAGAAATCCACCCCCCTTAAGGTTTTTTAACAGTTTTTTTTAAATGTCACCATTACAATGCTGCCCTCCATCTTGGTCTAGCCCAGTACAGACACTATATTCCCATTTGTGGTTTAGCCAAAGGTTTCAATTACACCAGTGTATGCCGGATGAGTCTCATGCTGTGCACATGTCAAATTGATTTACTGGAAATATGAGCGGCTGACTGGGAAAAAAACAGTTCATTCTCCTAGTGATAATTACAGGTCATGTGGGATTTTTTTTGAGGGTGTCACAAACTGCAAGCGGTAAACATGGCAGGGAATCAGCAGTCCAAGGTAATTAAAATTAATAAAAGATTATCAGTTATGTTCACACTAATACAATCAATCGACTTTAAGCACCTACACGCTTTCAAGTTGTAACAAGACATCAGATATTCCGTTCGTCCGATACGACCTGAACGCCACATTAGCCTCCCCTGTTCACACCTGCAACTGATAGACTGATGGGCAAGGCAAAAGTTGCTTGTTACATGCAATGGCGTTGACACATTGTTAGTAGTCTACATTCACAACACAAATTAAAATTTTTGTCACATTAGTTAGGAGAATAAATGTAATGTGCTATTTTTTTTTATTTATATAAAAAGATTTGTTGCTTTAAAATATTCACATTTGTGTGGAGAAAAAGCAAAGCTAGTGCATACCCTTCTTGGCAAATCAATGGAGAATTTTTTTTTTTTTTAAATTTTGTTGGGTACACTCAAAATATGTTGGGGCTACTGTTACTGTTGAGTTGCAACCCGTTTTACCCAATCCATGTCCGTGGTTGTCAAGGGAAACAAAAACACTTTTAACCGTTCCCTCACTTTCACCTCCATCTCCCCTTCATACCTGAAGGGTATTTAATTGGTGAAATCAATAAGGAGTCACAGCTTTCACTGAGTTTTATCCACTCGGTGTATTTTCATAAAAGTATCACCGGTACAGGAGCCCCGCTGCGCAGCTCTGGACACCCAAACGTATCAGATGTTGTCGGTGAACAGATGTGTGGACACACGTGGTAACCTACAAGACATTAAAGTTTCAACGCAGTTAAAAATATCGGTAGGTAAACACGACTTTGTTATGTATGCATCACGGGAAGCCGAGCCCCCGGTGCTTGGTGGCCTGCTCTGTTTTTATTTGACCGGAAAACTCGAGCTAACGTTATAAAACAAGCTAGCTATGAAGCAAGCTAACGTTAACCGCTAGCTGTAACTTCATAGCCGCAGCTTTAGCTCATCGCTTTCATCTAAACACCTGCTGCCAGGACAGATATCCCTGGCTAGGTTGGACCAGTTTGCCAGCCCTTGAGACTATTCTGGGCTTTGGCGTGTGGAGAAGATGCTGACTTGCCTCTGCTAAGAGACTGTGGGCAGTGAGGCATCTTTAACTCACATTAACGCATCCTTCTCCTGGCTAACCTGTCAGGCACACTTTCTTGCACCTGCAGTGTATGGCACCTTGATAAATGTGCAACCGGTGCAGCGTGCAAGGTGTCTTGGCGCCGCAAATAACAGGTGTGCCTCTTTGTGACCGTTGACTAAAAAGGTGATGCCTTTTTTTGTGAAGATGCATTAACTTTGCAGTATTTACAGTAGATGGAATGCCGTGGGAAGCTATTCAGGCACGTCTCTCCATCTGTCTTTTTGCTGACAATCCTGTTTGCTGATGTTTGAACTGTATTTTTTTTGTTTTCACCCTCTAGTGAGCACTGAAGCCCATTTTTGCATAGGCAGCACTTTGTTAACTTTAAATAGTTTGTATTGTACACTTTGTAAACTTTTGTGTTTACTGAGATGATAGATAGATAGATAGATAGATAGACTATCCTTTGGTTGATCATGGTTAACAACATGAAATAATTACAATAGTATTATTATTATTAGTAGTAGTAGTAGTAATGATAGTAATACTACAAAGAAGCGGAAAGCTATATTTTGCTTACAATTTTTCATAACGTTAGAAAATGCTGTAGAGAGCAGAGCAGAAACTGCATGTAATCTCTATGTAAGGGCAAAGTTATCATAACAATACAAATCAAGACAAAAGAAAGAGAAAGTTGTTGATCATTGCATTAAGACGCCCCCAGGTCTGCACCACCATCGAGTGGCATCCTAACACCAAGGACATTATTTAGATTCACATGGAGACTTGATTGTGCCATAAATCTGATCGTCTATCAGCCTGGCCTAGTTAGGACTGTAAAGTCCTTTGAGGCTTGTTTGTGATAAATGGCTGTATAAATAAACTTGACTTGGCTTGATTTGAATCTACTTTCATGGTATCTAGCCAATGTGCATACTATTAAAGCTATTGATTTCCACTCCAGATGTTGGCTGTGTTGTGACAGGCATGTTCCCCAGTGCAACCGTTTACAAGCTCTCGCTACATGCATTGCAGCATGATATGACCACCCAGGAGAGTATTCCTTAAAATCAAATGGCCGACATCATTTTTGTGCGTGATGTGCAAAGACAAGCACTAGCCTACCTACACACAGAGAAAACACTTAGAGTACTGAAGTAGCTTCATTTTCAAATAGGCCACCTACAGCAGTACCTAACCCTGCTGTTAGAAGTTGTTGTCTTGAACAGGGAATTTGGAAAACAAGTGCTACATTAACTGCAAAACCAAAGTGTTGCTTACCCAGTGTAGGTTTTTAATGTGTCCTAAGGGAAGTGACTGAGAGTTGGTTGACAGACAGACCAGTATCACTATTCTTCATATGCAATCTGTTATCAGTCCTATAGCCTATATCTGCTCCTCTTCTCAGCCTCTCTGCGACTCGTGCTCACTATCGACTTGACACCAGGCAGACAGAGATACGACGGAGACAGATCAGTTATAAACCCCTTATTATTACCTCTTTGTTATCGGCTTGTTTTGTGACATTAAATTCTTTACCAGGAATGCAATAACTGCATGTGATCTGCCACCATATTTTGGTTATCCTGCATTACCCCATGTACGGTAGTTTAAAGGGAACACCAGTCCCATCAATATTTGTAAACATGTCCAACTCTCAGGAAAAAGTTTGTCAGAATGTTACAGATTATACACACAAGCGACCTTTATTCTGCTATATTGTTTCCCTGGGTACTCTCACAGTCACTTTAACGTTGATTAATGCTGACTGTTGTGTAATATCTTGCTTGCAAAGAATTTTTTTAAATGTCATTTCTTCAGGACATAGCTGATCTTACTGTACCTTTTCATTGGATTTTGGAATCGATAAAGTGGGCCTTTGATCACGGCCTAGACATGATCGATCGGGAAAATTAAGGAGCCATAGACTTCGTTTAGAGTGTGGCAACCTGGGAGTGAGAGAGCTTGATTTCACAGTGACATAAGCAATCAAAATAAGTGATTTGACTTAGTCTGTCTCTGGGGCAGGGTGAGGGATACAACTGTAGATAAAACAGACAGAGCAAACAGAGTGGTGAGGTCTTCTCAGCTTCCCTGGGGTGGGTGTGCTTCTCCGGCGTCGCCGTGGGCTGAGTCCTGGTGGTGTCAAGAGAAGCGAGGGTGAGAGAGGCAGTGAGCATTCGTCCGGTCATTCCTTTGCATTCTCTAGAGGCAATTACTTGTAATGAAGCCGAGTACTTGCCGTCACGCCAAAGCCCTTGCCGCCAACCGCCGGGGCAACAGAGTAGGATAGGTAGTGGCTGTTCTGTCTTCCTCAGCGTTGTCCCTGTCTCTGGGAGAGTAGCAGGTTAAATAGGCTCTAGTGCTGACTCAGTCACAGGTGAGTCCAAGTCCCCATCGGTTGCAACACGTTAGAAAATAGACTCTCTGTGACACTGAACCTAGTTTTGTTCTCTTCCTGCTACTGACCTGCTCTACTCTCTGTGGCTCTCTCTCTCTGGTGGTGTGTTGACTGTCTGATGCCTCCCGGGATACCACAAGAGGCAATCACTTCTAAAGAGCACTGCACTGATTGCTGCAAGGCCACATCTTTGGCATCAAATCATGAAATGGCAGTTGCAAATGCTTTTTTTCCAGACAGCTTGTCTTCGGGCTGCTTGCAACTGCTGAGAATACACGCGCACAAACATGTGGTTCATTTTTAATTCCAACTCTGTTTCATGCACCGACTCATAAAGGGACCCAAATGTCGCGTAAGGCAGAACAATATCCTGCTCCTCTACGTTATGGGCGAACTGGGGGAGAAATGCTGACCAGAGCAGGAATTGGCGTCACGTCAGGCTCAGTCAGTCTTTGTTTCACCAGAAAATTGAAGAATACCATAATTATGGAGGTCTGTTCAGTCTTCATTATCTCTCTCAGGGCATTTGTGTAATTTAATGCATTTTTAATAGCCAAGATTTCTTCCATCATTCATTTAAAAAAAGGCCTGTGCTTGCATTTTAATTTCCAATGAGTTGAGACTAATATTGATATCGCATGGGCAACTTGACAAAGACATTGACTACTTTTCTAAGTACTGTAAATGAGTGTTTATGCACTGATGGCATTGATTCCCCCAACATTTTTAGTTGGTGACCTGCAGAAAATTTGGTGGCACCAACATTTTGCTGGGGAGACGGCTTCACACACGGTAATAAATGGTGGCTGTTAAAATATTGTCACCTATTGAAATTGTTGTGCCTAGAATGTGTCATGGTGCTGTATCAATTGGATAAATGTAGAAGTAGTAGTATAAAGAAATAGGAGTAGGAGTAATCGCCCCCAGCAGCACATTAATATCTCCTGGGGCCGCCAGCTGCAAGCTTGTTTTACTAAACGTGATATTAGTCTAGTGCTTTTTTATTTTTTAATCCTTGTTTTCTCTACAATGTTTTTTTGTCTGTTGTTTCCCCTTTAGGCTGCAATGCAGCGTACCTACACCTTGTAATTAATTTGTAATCAATACAAATTAACCCGCTCTAATCTCACCTATCAGGCATGCCAGGTCTGTCAGTGTGCTGCCAGTTTGACACAGAAAAGGAGAGAGAGGCCCGGACCGTAGAGGGCACACGTCTAACTCAGTGGCGGCCAACCGCTCAGCAAATCAGATTGAACAAATTGAGCGTGGCTGTCCGACCGACCCACAGACCCACCAGTCTACCAGGATTCATCCTGGTTCTATCGATTTGCCACTCCGGCATTGTCCTCTTGTGTAATCATATCAAAAAAGGCTCAGGATAACAAGAAATCAAATGGTGCAAGTTGCATATTTCATTGGAAAAAGCACAATTTGGGTTAAATTTGCAAGCATTGTGCCAATTTGACCGGGTAGGGCCAGTAGTATCGCCCCAAAGTAATTGGCATTTCATCAGTGATCTAACCAATGGTTACTGAGGGTAAGTTCAGGGCTCGACAATAAGGATGGCTCGGGCCAGTATGAGAGAGGTTCGGGACAGTTGATTCTCACTTTCCCTATCGGGCCAGTGTTGTTTCGTCGTTGCAGCGTTGTCTTTGGCTGCACGTCGATACGTCTTCAAACATTTTGGATGCTTGTCACTGGATTCCCGGTGATTTTATACGCTGTGAAAGTTTGTGGGCAGTACAAAGTGCAGGCAAGGCCGGCAAAAGTGAGGCGAATAAATAATGAATAAACCCGTGAACTTTCTTCCTCCTGCCTGTGTCTCGGTCTCTCACCCGGGGGGAGCGACGGTAGCGGGGTAGCGAGTTCTAGTGGACAGAAAGTTTGAAGCTGGTGTTGGAATTTGATTTTAGGACTGCATAAAAACGATGCATTAACAATTTGCATGACCTTATTTGGAACTACATAGCTCAAAAATAGCTGTTTAATTTTTGCAGCAGGGCCAGTAAAATGTTGCTGGGGCAAGTGGAAATCTGAACCAGGCCATTGGTTCAGATTTCTTATTGGCCTTTCTTGGCAATCATGAGAAGCCCTGCTGTCACGTTCGAGCGAGGCTGTGGCTTCTCTCCTGCTTTGCTGAACCCAATGGCTTGCCTTGGATGGATGGGCTTGAAGTTGGGTGATGCCTCTGCAGATGGTGTCTGCTGCAGCCTTCAGCACCTCACTGAGGTGCCAACAATGATCGTAGTTTTGTAAATTTGAGACCCGGTTCCATTGGGACAGGTTCCAATGTTTTTGTTTTTTCAATGCCTTTATTGATACGCATTATCAAGCCAGTTTTCTGCCCTGCTCTTCTTTTTAAATACAACATAATAGTCTTTTCTGTGTCTTTAATTTACTATCACGTTGTTTCCATTTCCATTCTCCCCTTGTCTGCTGTATGTGAGTGACTGAGGCGTTGTGAGTTGGGGGGGAGATGCAGCGTATAGCAACAATTCATGGTAAACGGTGGAAAGAAGACACTGAAAGCGTGGCTACACTTTAATTAAGAGTTCAGTTTGTCTTCTTTATTACTATGCTGCTGCACGCCTCAGCTACAATGCGACTGCTCCCTTTCTGCAGAGAGAAATGAACTGAACGCACTCTGAGCATCACAATGTCACAACCTCATTCACTCGCACACACTTGTGTTGTGTACAGGGTCAAGGGTATTATAAGTAAGTAACACAGTATGGTATGAACTGTCTTTTAAATCCAGTCTTATTTTGGATTGCAATCAATCAATCAACAGACTTGATATTTTTGGGGTGCTGTGAAGACGAACTGATAAGGGAATTATTGTTTGTTAAGAAGTAATTGTTAAGAAGAAATGAAGGAATCAACACTGATCAAAACGTATCTATTCCCTTATATGCTGGTGACTGAGCCTTGCTTCACCAGAAGAGGTTGGATTAGCTGGGAAAAACATCGTAGACTGATTTCATCATCTACTAGATACACCGAAGCGATCTCATCTAAGAGATCTCATGGTCCATTGCGTGCTCCAATCTCGTCCACATGCCTTGCTGCCACATCTCGCCGTCCTACTGGTGTGCAATTTCACTAACCATACTTGCGCCTCCTACTGGATCAGTGTTAATCCTACTTCTTGGACCTCCATCTGTCTGGGGCGCCACCCGCCCCCCTTCCATCCCTAATGTACTAATGCTGGAACTAGCCATGCTGTAAAAGGGCATGTTAGTGGAATAATTTATCGTGGAAAAATGGTGTTGGACTCTGAATGAATAGGTTGGAGGAGAGGAAAAAAATGAAAGGGTGATACGATGTACCATTGTCCATGAGCGTGAACAATTTCCCCCATATCACCAGATGTCTGAACTCTTTTTGTCGCGGTTTCAGCTTGACTGACAGAAATTGCATTGAAAGGAAAACTGACTAAAGTTTTGAGCTATGAAACAAACTTTTATGGTTTTAGGGGGGCTGTGACAAAAGGAGGAGTTCTGGGGATTTTTTCATTTTCTCCTTTTTAATATAGAAGTAAAACTACACAGATTAAGATTTACGTTGAGCTGAGCACCATCTCAGTACATAAAGGAAGGATTAGGAGAATCTGTCTGTACAGGTGCAAGTAATTCATAGGGTTCCCAACCAGCAGTCTCTCTGTCGGTCTCTCTCTCCGCTCTGCTAATATTTAGCCTAGAGTTCTTTAATTGGGGCTGCTGCTGACATCTGACATGGCAGCAGAGAAGGGACCAATAAACCCGTGATATAACTCCTGAAGATACAGTACAGGACCCAGATGATGCAAATGTGTGTGTGGCAGCAATCCTAATCGCTTGGCAAACATGGCGGTCTGTCAACTGTGGAGTAGCAGCTGCAGAAGGTTTTGGCGAGGTGCAGGCAGACACAAAGACGGAAAATCAGACAGACACTAAAGCCTTAGTCTAGGCTTTTAAGGAGAAACCCAGACAGACAGGAGGACGGACCCTGGCCAAAATGTGATGCTTGTTAGGCGTTTAAGCTGTCTGCAAACACTGATGTCTCTTGCTTGCAGCAATTAAAATGTCTATTCATAAAGTACACGGGCAATTTATTTATTGCCTGTTCATGCCCGGCTAGGCGTCTCTGAGCTCTATATCACATGTTCATGGCTCTCATTTTAATGCCAATTCTTAATGGCATATTTCTTTTCGGGCATGTGGTTCTTTGAAGCCAATTTTCGCTCCAAAACAGAATCGGTGTTTCCCTTAGCTCAGGACTTTATTGGTGCCAGTGGGGCATCGTGAGGGGGTGGGGGGTATTTGTCATTGCTCATCTGAGGGAACAAATGCTCAATGCACGGGGGAAAATGTATTTTCCACTCGATGTATGATTATGTGTCTTGTTGAATATATAGACTCTGCTAGCTGCTGGCGTAATGTCACTTCACGGACGGCAACATCCCAAGTTCAATATTGGAGAAAACCTTACGTTATGTTGTCTATCAGTTTTTTGTCAGACAGATTTTGTTGAGGTCAGACAATGCCTTTGTCTATCTAGAAGGTGATGTCTGTCTCACCCAAGCGGATGAAGAAAAAAGGCAGCGTGTGCGGTGTGTTTACAAACAGCAGCTGAGTGAGAGCCCCGGCCTCGGGATTAGTCTCTGGTGTCACGGAGAGCATAACGTGATGCGCACCTGGCGCAGCGTTAGAGATCAATTTAGATCATATTGTGTTGCGGCTGTACTGATAATGTGGCGTTATGGGTTAATCCATTGATGTTGGACAGTTTGTTTATAGCTTTGAGATACCCTTGTTCATGTAGATAATTAGAGAGTCTGTGGTGGAATCAAGGGACATTTTCTGGTCCATTGACAATGAAATGGAAACCCACCGCGTTGACATTGGGACTGTACCCAAGGTGCATTTTCTATTGTAGCATTGTTAGCTCTAATATGAATTTAAGCAAATTTTGATTGTAAAAATCTGACTACCTTTTGGGAGAGAGTTGTTCATGTTCAGATATTTAACCGAGTAACATTTGTCCGGGAGTAACATCTGTGAATAACTGGAGGGATTTTCCCCGTCAATTCTGAGTAACCCGACCAGCAGAGCGGCGGTCATGAGCTTTGTTGTACTCACTCTCGCTATGCAGAAGAAGTCAAGTGAAAGCAACGCGAGATGAGTGAAATAAAAATGTTATCCAACTTCGGGCCAGTTAAATAGTGGACTGATTCGGCAAATACTGTTCTTATTCCAAGAGGAAACAATAGCACAGGGAGTGTGTGAAGAGAAGGTGACAGACTGGTGAGCCAACAGCCTCTAACAGTGGGGAGACTCAGGTCTGAGCTGTTAGCCTGCAATTTGTATGCAGTGTTTTTCATATTGTGGACACAGATGTTTCAAGAGGTTCAAGAGATGCCTGCAGCTGTTACCTTAGTAGTATGCGGCGTGCTCTTGCTGTGATGTTTGCTGGAGGCAGCTATACTCAGGAGGTCCTCCTTTTGACCGGGCCATATTCCACTTCAACAGATCTTTTTTTTTGGAGAGCAGACTCTGTTGGTGACCAAACTTTGGGAGAAAAGGAGAAAGATTGGTTGTGTGTGAGTTTAGTGGCCTGTCCTGCAGGGTGGGGAGTGCCACCCTAGGCTTGGTGACACGCGAACAAACACACACACACACCCCCGAACCCGAGCCAGGGACACCCCCCTTCTCTTTCCCCAACCCGGGATGGTAACCAATCAGGGATCACCCGCCACAACTCCCACCCCTTACCATAAACAGGTTCAGGGCACTCACACACACACTGTGTTGTTGTTGTTGTTGTTGCTGTATCAGATAGATAGGTTGTATAGTTATATTGATGTTGAGGCAAGGCTAGGTTAATGCTAGATTGATGGCAGGCAGTAGATTGGAAAGTGGAGATGAGAGGTGGTGGCATGGAGGGGGGGTGGTTCCAGGATGCTGGTATACACGTTGAGGTGTGATGAATGACTGCAGATTTATGACGGTGTGGCCTGATGTCTGCTATGGTGTTCATTTGGTGGTTGTTGTATCATTGGTGTAATGAACTCAGGGCTTCTACAAGTGGCGGCCCTGGATTATGGCACAAGGGATAGAAACATCTTGTCCTGTGTGTTATTGAATGTGACGTAGATGAGGATCAGACCATATTATAGGGGCCATGTGCACACTAATGCAGACTTTTGCACATGCCTAACTACAGACATAGGGTAGTATATCCTCTCCCTCTATTTTCCCCTCATATATATAGAGCACACTCAAATTGTTGTTATAGTCCCACAGTGATTGAGGTGAGGTGGATTATTGATGGAGGAATTGGTGGTACATTTCATATGAGTTAGTGTCCTGCAGGGCTCTGTAATATTGCAGCTTGCTGCCGTGTGTATTGGCTGTAATGCAGGGATACTATAATTCTATTTCCCCCCCGCCTTCATAAATCTGTAGATATACATTCACTTCCTGTTTACAGAATCACTGCTGCTATAAATCCTTTAGATAAGCTATTTCTCTGTTGGGTTGTGCTGCTGTTATGACCATTTTAGGAGATCTTTTTTTTCCTCCAAAAGGTGGACGCATGATGACACAGCTCCAAAGTTTTGTTGTTTTACAGACATTTCGGGTGTGATCAGGCCAGTTGACTATTCCCTGCCTCGCAGAAGGAAACCAATTAGAGGAGGGATGTCTCAACCTCATAGCTTCTCTTCCTCTGTAATTCTAGTCAGGCTGGTGTGGCGTGAAAGTGTGGTCCTTGCCATGTAAATTACATCACACACACACCCCTTATTGCCCAAATAAGGCTAATTGGACAACTGTTTGTCTTTTCCAGCGAGTGGGAATGAGATTGGCAGGAGGCACGCCGACCAGAGAGAGCATTATATATATATACATGTACATTGATTCATTGTGGCCTGAGTAATTGTTTATATTGGAAATAAAACCGCGTGCCTGCCTGTGAGCTCACTGACCAGTATCTGTCTGTCTTAACCCCGGGGTAGCAGGTTCTGCTACATTGGTGGCCAGAACGGGGGCGATCGAAATGACAGAGAAACAGAGACTGTCTGGCTGTCATGGAAGAATCGCAGGCGGCGGTTCTGCAGCAACAAAACACTCCTGGCCTTGACCCAGAGCCAGGTGGCGGACCGTGATGGCCTGCAGGAGCTGCTGCAGAAACCTGAATATTGTTGCAAGAGCAATAATTTTGCATGAATTGATCTGTTCACGCTACGTCTCCTCCATACCATTCTAATCCAAACTCAGCTCTGTAAATAATCTCCATACTGTGGATGTTGCCATAGTATACACAGGTAGATTCTCAGACCAGGGAGTGACCTCTTGACCGATTAGCTAAAAAAGCATTGGTCAAAAAAGTGGAATCTACAGATACCAAGAGTATGTGGCACTCCAGGGGGAAAGCCGGGTCTCAAGACCAATCTGTTATGCAGAAACAGATTATTCAGTAGGCAGGATTCAAACCACAGATTGGGTTTGTGACACGCGTCTTTTCCCCTGGGGTGCCACATATGGTGGAGAATACGGGCGCGCTGATCACCACGCCGAGTTGGAAAAATGGAATATGCCATGTATGGAGGACATTGTTGCCCTCTTGGTAAAGGGTCAGGCAAAACTCCACGCTGCCCTCCAGACCTGGACCTAGCACATGGCACAGAGAAGGGGAGAAGGTGGGTCACCGCAGGAAGGCGGGGCCACTCCTCAGCATGAAGAGGTCCCTGTGCTAGTGGCAGAGGAAGCTCCCCGACAGCCAGAACCTGAACCTGTGCCTGAACCAGAGACTGAGCCAGACCCTGAACCCAAGGTTGCAGCTGAACCTGAACCTGAGCCTCAGGTGGTTGCAATCGAACCTGAGCCCGAGGCTGAGTCACAGACCAGAACCTGTGGAGGAGGAGGCTGCTGAGGTTGTTGAGGCTGAAGTAGGACCAGAACCTGTGGAGGACGAGGCTCCTGATGAGGATGGAGTGTTGACTTGGAGGAGGCCAGGTGAGAGAACCCGGCCCTGCGCAAACCTGTTTATATGCTTGTGGTTCCAGGAGACATTGGAGCAGGAGGTCCTCGTCCCAAATGGCAGTGAACTGAGGCCTTTCGATCCAGGTGGTCCAGTTGGGGGAGTTGGGTTAGTGATGGCGAGCCAGAGTCCCTCCCCTCCATCACAGCATGTCTTACAAATCTGAGCTGAGGGGGAGGGTATGTGGCAGGATGGAGTATCTGCCACAGAGAAACTGTGGGAAAAGAGTACATCCTCCCTCAGCTGACAACAGGCAGTCAGCCATCTTGCCCCAGGTGAGGGGTATTACTAATCAGCCCGGTGGGAGCTGACAGCCTCACGAAAGAGACATAAGTTTGGATTCCACAGTCCATGGAGAAAGACCATGCATGAAGCAGCCAGGGAGGCTGAAGGATTCTCCTGAGGGATTTAAATTGTAATTTGAGTTCAAGATGGAAGATGAGCATTTCGCTTGAATCCTGCCGACTACCTGATCTGTGCCAGGAATCTGCCCACACCTGACTTTTCCCCTGAGTGTATCAGTTTCCATAGACTAATTTCCTCTCAAGCTTATTATGGAGGAATTGTGCAGCCCTGCAACTACGGAACAAAAAGACGTTATTAGTTAAATGAAAGTTTAGTACAAAATAAAGCTGTCTTAACCCTTTGTTGACTGAATTTATTTACAATTATATAAAAAAATAAATGATTTGTGTTTTTGCTATCAATCAGATGCTAGATTGTGTGGAGATTGTTAATTTGAATATAGCACATACGATAGATATAAATGTAGCTATGATGCAAATAAGCGACATTAGGCATAATAGTAAATGTAGCTATGATGCAAATAAGCGACATTAGGCATAATAGTAAATTTAGCTATGATGCAAATAAGCGACATTAGGCATAAAATCCTTCCTTGGTATGTGTCCAATATATCAAGAGGCATTAGTGGGATACATAATCCACCTCGGCTGCATTAACCCCGGTTAATGTTTGAGGCAAATTTGCAACATCCGTCTACAAGGGGTTAAGAGTTTGCATAGGCATGATGCACTAACCTAGTCTTTAAACTGTCTAAGGCTGCGTCATGCTGCAGCCAATTATGCTTAATTCTGAATTGTGGATCATGTTCAAATTTTTTTGCTGACTGTTCCTATCTACTTTTAAATGTAACCTATATCCGATGCCAATGTAATAAACTGTAACACATTTTGAAAAGACATGCGTGCACAGATTTACCATATTTCTTTGAAGAATTGATACACTATCAGCTGCAGTGTGAACGTAGCCAAAGACTTCCCTTCTCTATGAATGAAGTCGAAAGCTCCACAGCATAAGCTGGAGTCAAGCCTTTTATATTTTCCTTCAAACAAGTGTAGCAAAACACTGTTTGTACTACAGCCAGCAGTCAGGGAGCTCAAATTGACTATCAGACAGCTGATTGGGGTGCTAATTCTGTATTAGCTGTATGGGTTACTAACTAAGTACAAGCCAAGGAGCAGCAACTCATTTCTTTTTTCTTAAGTCTTGGCAACAACAGGCCGGGTCACATGTTGTTGATATAATGTTTTAAACTGTCTTCCACATCTTTTTTTTTTAGTGCAAAGAGATATATAAAAGATATATTACTGTACAATGTTAAGTACACCCAGGCCAAGCCAATGGACATCTTACGCAACGGCTGACTTGGAGCTGTGCCACTTGAAGGTCATGTACCCACACACATGTAACGCTGTTCATTTCCTGAGTGTCTGCCTGTATGTAGACAAATTCTTCTCGTGAACAAAATAACTCGAGAGAAACTTGATAATTACGCCCCAGGTACCCCCTAAGTATGAGTAGATGATCTGATTACATTTGGGAGCACCTTGCTGCATGTATTTGCAAATTAATGAGGAAAAACTTTTTTTCTCAAAGTACTCCATAATACTTTCAGACAGTTCATATTTTGTTCTTTTTTATACCACCCATGTGTTATGTGACGACAAGTACACTGACATTGAAATATTTGCTAGTTAATGCATTAATTTAATTATTAGCATGACTGGTTGTGCTTAATATATCATGGTGATGGTGGGACATTATGCAGCGCCTCTTTTTTTTTAAGTGCCTCTTTTTTTGAGGTTGTGTAGTTGCTTTTTTAGACAAGAACATTCAGTAAACCCCCCCCTCCTGATGTGTGGGTTGAGGTTAGGCGAATGAAAGGAGGGAGCAATGAAAGAGAGGGAGATTGAGAGCACCGCTGAGGCCTAATGTAATGTTTTTAAGCTCTAACAGGATCAGAGGTATCATGTCATTTCACCCTCTGATGGAGAGGAGAGGAAAAAGCCTGTATGTGCATCGTGTTGGTACATGAGCTAATCCCCCTTTTTAACCGCCTGTATGCGTTAGAGAGTGCAGAAACTCTTGTCTCGCTCCCAAGTCCATTTGGAGGTAAATGTGATTGAGAGAATGAATTGAGTTTGAGTTGAAGTAGTGGATGCACGTCCACCCGCGATGGTCTGCTGTAAGCTTGTGTTGGAAGTGGAAGGCAAAGTCCACGTGTGTGTGTGTGTGTGTGTGTGTGTGTGTGTGTGTGTGTGTGTGTGTGTGTGTGTGTGTGTGTGTGTGTGTGTGTGTGTGTGTGTGTGTGTGTGTGTGTGTGTGTGTGTGTGTGTGTGTGTGTGTGTGTGTGTGTGTGTGTGTGGGGTGTCGGGTTTGTGTGCAGACGTCACAGCAGATAGAAAAGGGTTGGTTCGCTGCAATCAAATGAGCACTGAGTCAGAGGTGCTCTCTCCTGCCCCTTTCATCTCTCTCATCCCTCTCTCCCTTCTCTCATTTGTCTTTCCTCCCTGCATTGATGTCTCCCCCATTACCTCTGATTTGGCTTGTGTGGTTGTGAATACCCAATCATGCTGAAGATCCTACACTTTTATTCCTTGAAGGCCTCTCCTTCCTCTCCTTTCTTCTCGCCTCCTCTCTCTTAGGGCGACATTTATCCCTGCATACACTAGTTGTCATAACAGTGGAAGCGCATATATCTCATGACCTTTTTTTTTTTCCCTCTCCTACTATACTACTTGGTCTCTTGCACACACACACACACATCTGTTGCAAATAAAAAGTAAACTGCTTCCTTTCACACCATCAGAGTTGACAAAATCCTCTCATTTTGATATTCCCTCCCTTTGCCTCGATTGGCTGGTTTGGTTGCATTCGGAGATTTCAGAAAGGATGTTCATGCTTTTGATGTCTGTTCAGTTCACTGAGACAATCTACAACTTCAGGCTCTCAATATGTTTCCTCTCTCTCGTAGTTAAGACACCATCGAATGCTGAGCCTGCAGTAGTCATCAGAGCAAACCCTGCTGCCGCTTCGAACAAGGTAGGACGAACACAAGCCTCACCAACACTGCACAATAAAATTTTAAGTGTGTGTGCGTGTGTGTGTGTGCGTGTGTGTGCGTGCGCATGCATTTTATTTTATCCCCACCGATGCTTCCACTGGGGGCTCCACTGCCCCTGAGGTTACTCTAAAGGCCTTGGTTGGGGGTTCACAGCTGTTCTATGGAAAACGTACTGAATAAGTTACTTAGTTGCTATGTTACAAGTGACCATAGCAACAGTACATCGTCATCATTATCAGAGAGGGAGTGTTTTTCTGCTTTCTGTGAAAAACACCCTCTGACTTTCAAGTGGGAACCCGCCGAACTGTGCGTGCGTGTGCGTGTGTGTGTGCGTGCATGCATGCGTGCGTGTGCGTGTGCGTGCGCGAGAAAGACACAAAGAGAAAGGTTGGGTGAGACTTTGATAATGGATGAAATATTACTGTATGTAAAATGTACCTCTTTGTGGATCTAGATATGCTGCTACATCACAGTGACAGAAAAAGAAAACATCTGTCCTTGCGCTGAACTTGGTCGGGAATCGTTTCTTATGAAGGATCTCACTCTCTCTGTCTCATCTTTTTCTGCAAGTCTATCTGTCCACTGTCTTTCATATAGAGCTACACTATGCATGTGTGTGTACACTATGCAGGATGTGAATGCAGCCCTAGTTTTGAGAGTCTCGTCAAACCAACTGGGATGCAGCCTATTTCATTTGCATTTCTTTTGAAGTGGTGTGCCTTGTGAGTGCCTTGTGTCGAGGGAACTGTAGCGGTGATGGATGGTATCTTCTGGGCATTGATTGCATCGGTCTCCCTCTACATGAGTGCTCTTGAGGGAATTGTGCGGTTAGTCAATGTATGTATGTGTGTGTCTGTTTGCGAGCACCGGGCCTGAAGTGGTTCTCAAAACTCAGTTAAGTATTTATCTCGGTACTGCCAGCTTAGTGTGTTATTGCTTTTTTTTCCAACTCTAAATTGTTGTTTTGTCTTTTGAAATTCACTTCAAAAAGATATTGGGTTGGGAGGGGGTGAGCGGATCATATATAGTCTTATACCTGTCAAGTTTTGTGGAAGTGATGAAGTGTGCTCTATGAGGTTATAGCGTAGCGAGCTGGGTGGGAAAACTCAACGATGAAGGGGCTCTGGTGGCATTCTCCTGAGGGGAGATTTTTTTTCCCGGTGTAAGCTCAATTTTAATGGGCTATCACACGTTCAAAGAGCTTTGTTCCTCTTGAAGGAACTTGGAGGGAACATCATTACAAGTGATTCAGAACACCGGAGCTGTTTGGGATAATAGCAAGTGGAGATCGACCAGTCATGGACTTTTTGAGGACTGAGGCAATACCGATTTTTACAGGAGAGGAAAAAAGCATTATAATTTATTAATTATTTATTATTTAAGTTTTTATTTATTTTTTTAATGTGCCCAGGTGTAATAGGCATGGTCTGCAACTGGTTATCGTATTATCTACATGAGCGTCACATGAGCGTTTTTTTTCTGTCCACCTCTGTTTGGTTCTGTGCTCTTACTTGTACCCCCACTACTAAATTGGTCTGGACACGCCACTGTAGCCTAGTGCAAGACACTCAAATGGGGGAACCACACACAGGGACAGAAATTGTGTTCAATTAGACCATTCAGACCAGACTGCACAATTAATGTCACCATATTTACATCTGTGTGCGTCACAGCCACGCAGGGCCAAAGATAATTGAACCTGGTAATTTGTCGCTTCATTTCTTCTTCCCCACGAATGGACAGAAGCTCTCTGATTTTTCCAATTCTCCGTTGTTATTCGTTCTATTCGTTTGTTGTTGAATGGTCCTTGTATACTAATGCACCTCTGATCTCAATCATGGTTCCCATCCATTGCGTAACCCGCGCCCGCCTCCCCCCCGCCTCCAGGTGGGGAGCAGGGCCACGGACCTGTTAACCTGTGTACACCCGGTTCACATCAACGCCTGACACGGGTCATTGTCCTGGTGTGAAAGGGCTATCCAAGTGTGATGGTGTGATGTGCCTGTATGTGCTTTCCCATTGGAGTGTCTTGTGTTACTGCTTGCTCTTGGGAATGCACCACCATCTGATACTTGTTCCTTTTCTTTCTCGACTGCGAGACATACTTGGGACGAAGCAAGGCAGGGTTATTTCTGCCCAGTGTAGGTGAATGGTCACGTGATGTGTGTGTTTTCAGGCGTGTTAGTATGGACAAAGATAATTTCTGAAATGGTGCTAAAACCTTGTGTGGATTATTCTACAATGACATAAGATTTTACCCATTTTAAATAGTAAAAAAAAGAAAATCAATATGTGGCAGTCGATGTTGATATTGTGGCGGGCCGCCACAAATAAATCAATGTATGAGAAACACTGTAGTATCAGTATATTCCTTGTTGGCATTTTATCTGCCAATGGGCCACTTCGCCCGTGCGGCGTCCGTCCTGCCCGCATGAGTTGCACAGCTTGACGCCAAGCTGTGCAACAAGGAATGGCCACCGGCGGCTGGTGCCTGGCCACACACATGGGAGGTCTCACATAAGGCTAGAATGACCGAGATCATTAGATCCAGAAATGCAATAACTTGCATTTTGTCACTGTGTTTCCCTTCGAGAGACAAGTGGGATATCTCCTTGGTCGTATGGTGGGTGCCCCACCGGTACACAGATAGTTGGCATCTGGCTCGCTGTTGGGGTTTTGGGGGATTACTGCCGATCGCTCCCTGCCTCACTCGGCTGGCTAAGTGAGTTAAGTGGAGGGCGATGCAACAAGGCCCTGACGCCAAACTAAATCTGCATTTACATTTTATTCTCATATAAAACATAATCAATACGTGAGTCGGCTGACAGAATTATACTATAATTTAAAATGTAAAAATGCACCTTCCTTGTGCTCCTTGTGTGTCGGTCTGCCGCTGTGTTGAATGGAGAGGCAAAAGAGAACCTACAACAATACTAATTATAGACAAACAGAAACAAATAATGTCCCCTTCACTATAACTTGTTAACATGACTGCAGTGCTCTACACCCCTAAACACATCTCAGCAACTTGAGTATAGACTTACCGCTTCCCCAGTCGTATTCACCACTTTGTTGGGTTGTTCCTGTGCACTCAAGTCGTAATTATGATCTTTTCGACAACACTGGGAGGCAACATAAGTATGTCCTTTTGGCTGTTCTCAAGCGATGCAATTTACGCAATTTAAAGGTTAGTTTCAGGTTAGTTGGGAAGTACACAGTGACGTGGGTGAAAAGGTGTATGAAAGCAGTGAATGTGAACCGCTATAGCAAAAGTTCTGAATGGAAAGTGCATGTGACTTGTAGGCTATACTGTATATCGCAATGTCAACGTGAAGGCATATTGTGACAGATCGGTGGTGTATGTATGATTGTCATATTGCCTATGCCTATATTTGCTATGTTAGCTAATCCATATTTCCCTGTCTTGTTTATGTCCTGATTTTCACCCTCAATTTCAGTAGATCTGCCTGCAAAAGAAATGTGGATCGCTAGTGCTTTCTAGGTGCTCAGGTTTAGGGGTGGCGGGTCTCTGGATAGTTGTAGTGAGAGAAACTAAGTTGAGTTTGAAAACACCAAAGTGCTGTGTTAGAAAATCACCAAAATACTTCCTAGTATGTGAGTGTGCAGCGTACCATCCTTGAGCTTGTACACATAGTATCATTTCCAATTACACACAAATGCACAAACGAACACACACAGCCCAGCCTGGCTCCTGTAGAGGTCGGCCCTTGCACCTAATTAAAGTGCGTACAACAAGTTTTTGACAAGTGATTTTTGACTTTGTGTGCTTCTTGACTTTGTAATGCTCAGACAGACACTTCAGTGATCAAATGGATTATTGGCACAACCTTCACTAAATAACTATGATAGTTTGACACAAGGTAAAGACAATTGCACTAACAAACTCCAGAAAAAAATGACGTTCTGTCAGTGGATCAATTGCACCGCTAATAGTTACACTGTCTAGGAACTTCCTAAAAAAAGCAAGTATAAGTTATTGTATAAAGTTATAGTATAAACCGGCCATAGTATCCTGTAGGCATGGGAAGCTAGTTTGATATTTCTTTCATAATTGAAACACAGCGGTAATCTAAGTTCAGTTATATGATATAAATGAAATAAGGGTAGGAGGTTTTACAAGTAGAGCATTGGGACGGCCCATTGCATCAATGAATGCTAGAAAAATGTTTTATTCTATTTTCAGTCCAAATTTCTCACTGTCGATATGAATTACTTCAATGTCCTCTCCTCATCCTGTCATAGAATTAAAGTCGGATCTTGAGTGGTGTGTTTATCCACCACAACACTCGTTCATGTGCTCATCTCTATCCTTGCCCTCTAGAAATGTCGCCAGCCTTTTAGGGTAGTCTAGCATCAGAGGAGTTAAACCAAGCTTGTTACAGTTCTCGGGAGGGCGCTGACTCAAAGCGCTGATTGTTGAAAAGCTGTCTGTGGGTCCACCACCACAGTCAACTGACACACTATCTTTATTCTCCCTCTCTTCCCTCCCTTTCTCCACCTTCCTCCTCCCGGGGTGTCACTGACTGCCAGGACCACAAGACCAGGCCCGAGGCAGACGGTCTGACTTCTGTTCCTTCTCTTCCCGTTTGCCCTATTTTTCGAATCTCCTCAAGCATATACGCTCAGACAAAGCTGGTATTCTCCCTCTCCCCTGCGCGTCGTGTCACACTCTGCCTGCCAGGAGACAGCGGGGTAGGCATCTTGGGTCTTGTGGGTACAAATGTACCCATCAGTATCTGTTGATCTTAACAACCCAACCCAAACCACCACTACCTTCATCCCTCGTTCTGTGTAAACATGTAAACATTTACTGATCTAAAATAGTCCAAGGGGTTTTTTTTGTTTTTTTTTAGGAGAGAGGGCATTTCCCTCTTATTGGTTATTTGATTGGGTCATGTGATAGTTACTGTGAAGAGAAACAGAAAAGGGAGAAGACAGGAATTTCATGCACTGGGATTCAAACCCATATTACTAACATGAACATTTGTGAACCCTTTCTTGTATAAATGGCTCCTAAAATATGAATCTGATGAATCTAAAGATTAATCTAAGTCATAAAAATAGGGAACGACAGGGTGCGACAATCGATCGTTTTATGTTTGAATAGTGTGACATAGTGGACGACAACCGACGCTGCATCTGGCCTCACGACGTCCCGACAAAAGACTAGCATGTTAGAATTTTTTTTGCCGTCCACGAGGTGTTCAGTCTCGTCCGTGACGTTGACCAATAGGAGCACGGAGCCTATAAACAAACATGGCGAAGCGAAAGAGAAATGAAGTTGTTGGTGCTGCTAGGTGGAACTATGAAACAGAGGAAAGGCTTGTCGAGCTCTGGTTCCTGTGGAGCCTGTGGAGGCTAGCCATCTAGCTACATTCAGGTTTCACTACAGGCTAAAACATCATTATTTTTCACCTCTTTGAAGGATTGACAACCCATACTGTTCTCTTCATGCGACCCAAGAATGGGTCCACAGTCGTTTTTCCTTTTTTTTGCCTTTTCGGAACACAAGACAGCTAATATCATGCATACCGCTTCGGACGCCATTGTTTGTTTACATTCTTGTTGCCTAGCACCTGCTTTCCGATGACATCACGCACGTCAGCAAGCGATTATTGGTCGGTGACCAACGTGTAGTCTGTCATGTGTGTGTCGGCCAAGACACGGCACGAATTTATCACTCTATATCGCCTAAGTGACCATCGTAACAGACAAAAATATTAGTGTAGTCTGACCCCGGCATTACATGTCTTTATTGAACATAATTGCATTGGAAAAAGCATGTGAACCACAAGATTTAATAACTGATCCTCCTTTAGCAGCAACAACCTCACCCAAACGTTTCCTATAGTTGCTGATCAGGTCTGCAAATGTTGAGGACCATTCCTCCTTACAATGATCTGTTCAATGAGCCGTTTCGGTTCATGGGCATGAGGTTCTGCTGCTCGTGTGTTTTTTTTTTTCTCCTCCAACAGAAAAAAAAAACAGCGGGAGGACTGTAGCGCTCAAAGATTGTCTCGACGAGGGCATTGAGAGGGCCGCAATCGGAGGTGCGTCAAGCGTGCGCCGACATAAACTCACATCCACTCTTGATGACCCCCGGCATACCTGAGTTCTTTTGTGGTGTTTTGTTTGTGCACTGTTTTAGCCACTCCACGCTGTAGTGCCTGCCGTGCCATCCCGTCTGCACGACGTGGAGAGGCTTGTGGAGTGTTTATTCGTTTCAGTATCCCTGTGAAAGAGTCTACCTTTTTAAGTAGAGCACGAGTGGCTCCATACCTCAATCAAATTAACGCTGCTAGTTGATGTTTTTGTAATGTCCCTCACACTGCCTCACTGTTTGCATTTTCAATTTCACTTTCCTCTTCTAACATCACTCTTTTGCATTTATCAATTTCTCTCTCTCCCTCCTTCTCTCTCCCTCCTTCTCTCTCCATTTTTGTAGAGTTAATTTCTCCCCCCCCCCCCCCTCTTCTAACACAATGTTGGCCACTAGAGAGTTGGAGTGCACTCTGTAGGATGTTTACGCATTTCATCTTGAAATTGTTTGGCTCCATCTCAGAGAGCGGGCCTGTTATTAGAATGGTTTATTTATCCGATTTGGTGTTGGGGGAAATAAATTTGTCATCATTTTTATTTAATTAAAAAGGATTCCCATGGGTCGACGGCTCATTTATACAGTGTTCCCAAAACTTCCTCTCAGCACTAACCCAACGCTATCTGGGGCCGTCGAGGAAAGCGGGTTGCAATTTGCTGCCTTATCTGTCTTGTTTTGATAAAATATGGGCCCTGTGCTTTTTCACTGTGAATGAACCTTTTGTCTTCATCCTTTTTCACCCATTCATTTCATGTGTGAACGTCTTAATTAAGCTTCTTTATGTAGCCGGAATGATGAATGTGCCTTTCCAATTGAATGGGGCCTGTATGTGTTCAATATTAGAAGCTGCAAAATCCTTTTTAGAGCATGCCGGGGTTGTGATAGTTGATTAGGCGACTGATTTTTATTTTGTTGTATTTCTATTTTGATTTAGGTTTAGTTAGTTGTAGTTAATGTTATGCTTTTTAATAAATATGTAGTATTAGTTTTAGTCAGGGGCAGCGCTTAGCAGGAAGTGTCCAGTGTAGCTCCCTCATGTGCCCAGTGTTTAAAAATAACTGAGGAATGTGAACATATAGCACATTGATGTATTACTACACATTGCCCTAGGAAAATTATTTATCTTTATGTTTACAATCTGAACAGATTCTCACGGTTATAGTATTACAGTTACAGTTGCTGCAGCACTTTGGCTGACATCGTATCTGTTAACATTTCCTTCCCTGGTTTTAGTCTGTTTTCAGTTTTCTATAGAAGTTGATCATCTACTAAAGCAATTACTGGCTGCCCTTGTGTGGATAAACTGTCTTTTTCCAGGGAATTTTTGCTGCTATATTCCCATGATATTAATAAACTGCACCACAGGGCCCTCAACTTGGTGTGCGTGCGCATGCACAAAAGAGTGTGCATGGTTGCATGTGCGTGTCAGTGGATTCATCTGTGAGCACACTAATTGCCCATGTGCTAAGTGTCATGTCCAGGCCTAAAGACTGTTTTTCGTCTCCATTAGGGTTGACAGTGGCTTTTTTTTCCCTCCCTAGCGTCTGTTTTCTGCTAGTCATGCTACTGGAAGGCGAAGGATTAGTTTCCCAGCAAATAAATAGCAGAGGTTCAGATGCACCCTGTGGGTCCTTGGCCTTTCTTACCTATATAATAAGAGCTCAGCGCTCTGGCGATGTCGTGACGTGGGAGGCGCTGTAACTCTAGCATCAGTATTATCCAATCATGTATGTGACATATGACATATTTCATTTTCTCCCAGCTGCTCTCCCACTGCTGCAGCTCAGTGAGTTGCAGCAGTGGGTTAGACCATGCTTTTCTGTGCTATCACTCAGGCCATAGTAATTTAGACCAGTCTTTTACAAACCCATTGAAAAGGAAATAAATTGTTTAACTGAAAGTCCACAGTTTTAGTTATGAGTTTGTAGATTCGTTCACTGCTGATATAGAACAAGGGTTCTCAAGCTGAAAGTTGGAGCCCTGCCTCCCCATGAGTTGTAAGGTGATTTTTTTGGGAGGGGGGTTGCAAAATTAAATAACTCTTTTGTTTCATCATTTATCAGCTAATACAAATTTTGGGTCAAATGATATTTCTCAAAAAGGAAAAATAATAATTTAATAAAGAATTAAACATATTTTTCAACTGAAGTTATCTTTCAAAGTTAAACCAGTTATTTATAGCAGTAGCGACATTAACTCATAGAGGACCATAGTAATTTAGTCAATCTGGTATTAGTTGTAAAAAGACTAAAACAATTCAAATGGTAACTATATGGTGACAACAATTATCAAAAACCTTACCAAATGGTGAACAAGATATTCAATTTCATATGAGAATTTCTCAAGCATCTAAACATTTTTTAATTTTTATTTTATTTAGCAGCTTCAGTCATTGTCCAAGTCCAAGTCCAAGGGGTCCTGAGTATGCAGTGCTCTGCCTTTGGGGGTTGCAAGCCAAAACGTTGAGAACCACTGGAGACTATTTCAACAGAAAAACATATTTAGAAGAGCTAATGTGAGGCTGGATTTGTTTTGCTATCACAGTGACCCATTAAAACAGTATTTCATCTGATTCGTATAAAATGGTCTTTTGTTGAGTTCAGACTCTCCTCATAAAATCATGCGATGTGTCAATGCTGTTGAGCTCTGTTCCTTAGTTAGCCTAATAATTGCAATGCCCACATACACATGCACTTTCTCCCACTCTCACTTTTTCTCTTTTTCACACACACACACAAGTGGGCTGCTGTAATTGCAGTCTTCAAAAAAAGAAAGATGAAGTTGAGTATCTGTGAGAGTGATGAACACAGCAAGGTTGCTTGACAGAAGGATTTTAATGCCGTCCCTCATATCCACAGTGTGCTGAAGAGGCAAAAACCAGTACGCTGGCTGCAGAAAATCCTCCAGTCAGATACAGTTTTCCCAATTACCCGCTGTTGTCTTTTCTTTCTCGTCCTCTCTCTTTTCGCTTGTACTGCGATGATCAAATTGGCCGAGAAACGTAATATCAGAAGTTTAAGCTAATTTGATTCTTTTGAGGCGGACGCTGCAGGCTGAGACCACTTTTCCTCAAACAGTAAATTGATGATTGTTTTTGGCGTTTTTTCATCCCCATAATGATTTGAGCGGCGAGTGGAGGAAGCATGGCACAGTATGGGCAGCCCAAGGTAGCGGTTTCTACTGCAGCTAATGGCGTTGTTTCTCCTGCATCCTATGTGTTTCTGCTTTAGTAACTAGTCTAAAGTCTTTTGGGAGGCAAATTCTCATTCATAGTATGCACAGGATATCCTCCTTGTTGCCTCTTATTAAAGTTTTTATTCAGATTCATATTTAAGGGGCTGTTAAAAAATGCAATCTGAAAATATTCCCTAAAATACGCATGAAGAATTCTCAGTTGGAGTAGTTTAATTTACACATAATTGTACGAAAATACCTGCTGCTTATTCTGGCGAGGAACAATTGAGAAAGACAGGTGTGTGTGTGTGTGGTGTGTGTGTGTTACAGTGAAACGGAAGCATTCCTCAGATTAAAGTGCAGACAGAGTAGGGAGGAGAGGAGAGAAGCTGACACAGCAGAGATTTAGTGAGGAGAGGAAGCGATGGGGAGAGAACAAGCAGGGACAGATGCTGAAAGGGGGAGTAAATCAGACCGGGACAGGACGGAGAAAGTGCAAGGACTCAGAGACCGAGAGAGGGATAGAGGGGACGTTGATTGATAGGGCAGCGGCTCGTCTGCTGTTTATCACCGGAGTTAAGATGGTGTTAAGTAGCCTTATGCTGTGGTGAGAGGGAAGCATGGGGCATAATTGAGCTTGGGAGAAAAGAATGATGGTGAGCTTTGGGTTTGGGGGTGTCAGGGAATATTAAACCTGATATAAAGTCATGAGTTGACTGATTCTAGGTGGTGTTTTCTTACTGTTCTGTTTTTATTTGTTTCCCCTTCCTGCTTTCTAAATCGAGGTAATCCAGATCCGTTGCTTTTTCCACAGAGAGGCAGTAGGGAAATACCTGCCTCCGTTCTCTTTCACTGCCATTTCATTGCATCCATCTGGGCGACTTACTAAAGTGGGTTTTGCACCAAATAAGCAAACAATCGCTTGCGCACTGTTTGGTTTTGCTGACAGGTGCACAGAGGTTTTTATCTCTCCACTGCCATCTCCTTTTATTTCTTGTGCCTTTAACTCTATCGCATGTCTTCATTCTTTACCTTTCCAAATCGATCTGTCTGTCTCGATCACACATATCTTCACCAAGTTGGTCTAAAGAGCGTTGCAAGGTAGAGTTTTAGGGTGTGTCAGCCAATAACAGCAGATAAATCATCTCCGTAAATGACTGTCAGAAACGTAATGGGATTGGTCCTGTGATCCATTTCCATCCCTGTGAGAGGCTTTAGCCTTGTGATCATACAGATATCATCTCACTCGGTCCCCACAGAATACCAATGTCACACTTTGCCCTCGTCTCCGTCTGCAGCACTTGCTGCATTGATTCATCCGGACAGAAAATTGTGATTTGGGCAAGCAACGAAAGAGAGAAGCTAGACGGAGAAAAAGTTGTGAAACGCGTGTTTGACAATCCCAGAGGTTTTTCTCTTGGTGAGTTTTCTAATGAAACAGGTGTTCCCCTTATCCTGCTGATATGAGAGCGGGGAAATGAGTTCACCCTCGCCTCATTTACATTCATATGGAACAAAGGAGTGCAGAAGTAACAAGCTTTTTCATCGCAATCTGTATTTCCATTAATTTGACTTTGAGCAACGTTGTTTCCATATCCACTGCATTAGTGATTAATCTCTTCTGACCTCCTAACAGAGGCTTCATTTAACACCGGGCTGATAATGATGAAAGGTTTCATTTACTTAAGTACTGTGCTATCACAAGTACGGGTGAACTGACTGGAAGGGATCAGACCTCAAGTCTGTGAAGGTTGGGGTGTGTGTGTGTGTGTGTGTGTGTGGCTGTGTATCTACACATGTGGGTGTGGGAATTATATTTGTTCTTCGTGTGTGTGTGTGTGTGTGTGTGTGTGTGTGGCTGTGTATATACACATGTGGATGTGGGGAATTATATTTGTTCTTCTTGTGTGTGTGTGTGTGTGTGTGTGTGTGTGTGTGTGTGTGTGTGTGTGTGTGTGTGTGTGTGTGTGTGTGTGTGTTCTGAAGGCACCATGACGAATATGGAGCAGAAAGCTAACAGTGGGATCAGGATTTTCTTATGAGGTTTTTTTTACCCTCTGGGGCGAATTTGGCCTCCGGGGGTCCTGATTTCAGAGTACCCCAGCAAATTGCGGTAATGGATTCATTTCAGTATTGTTTAATTTACTATAAGTTAACAGCACAATGGAGAAGGATGCCTTTTCTGGGTGTGGGTTTCTCTTCCTCTCCACTGTTATCGCCCCACCAAGGACATTGCCTATAGACAGGCATGCAACTCTGCTCTACATACCGAACAACAAATTAGATCTCTGGCCTTCTGCATATTGTACGTATTGCACATTTTTGGATGACTCAAGCTTTAATTGCCTTGTGGATCGCATGGCATTTAGGCCCACCCGTGCTTCAGTGTAGGCATTTGCTAGAGGATGTGCAGCTGACCGGTCACAACGCGTGTTTTTTCACTCTGCAGCCACTCATGCCTGTGTGTTGTCTGCACCACCCGTCACACTCTCCCATTTCTGAGGCTGTGCACGGCACCACGTATCCGCGACTCCCATGACAGCGCCGTTCTCCGTGTGGCTCTGTGCAAATGAGTTGAATCATAAATTAGACTTGAAAGGAGAGAGAGAGAGAGTGATAGAGAGACAAAGAAAATGATGGAGAGGGCTGGGAGCTACAGAGGGGCCTTCATAGATTTTTCTATCATTAATACAGATTATCCTGCAACTATCAAGAGCTCCTATCATGTAGGCTAATTATATAGATTTTCGGTGTCAGTCTACTATTTTACCAGTGTGTAGCCTTCGTTGTGACTGTGTGTGTGTGAGTGTGTGTGTGTGCAGCAGATAATTAGCCAGGCCACACAAGGGCCTGTCAGAGGTCTTGTCCTGTAATTAGAGGCTGTGTGGCAGCAGCATGTTTCCCATTATCCAGTAGCCAGTATCACATCCCAGCCATCTCAGCTTCAGCAGGCCTGCACTCTGCTTTACTAGAATAGAGTTTATCAGAAACTCAACACAACACAACTAATTGTCAACATAATTGTCGTGCGGCTCATTGTCCATGTCGTGTGGCTCATTGTCCATTGCCTGTAGCAGCAACAATGAACACAGACACATTTAAAATACATTTAATTTTAGTTGAATTTATCCAATAATATGTAATTTCTAAGTTGCATTAAGTTAAGATAAGATTTCACATAAGTTGTGCAGAAAACAAACTTTTTTTTTAGAGCTACACTGTTACATGCGACAAGAGTGTTTCAAAAAGTACAATTTCTTCTCTGATCTTCCTGTGCCTTATGCCTGGGCTTTCTGCATCCCTCACCAAGTCAATCTCACACTCCATTATTGTTCCTGTCTGAGTCATTCAGCCTGCCGTGCTGCCTCTCTCCAGGCCCCGGTCTGTCTCCAGTCTCTCCATTGTCTCTGGTGTTACCGAGGATGTTCAAAAGGCTGATATGAAGGAGGTTATTGCCACAGAGGACATGATGACATGAACACTACACTACTCATCATGTTGCTATTGGCCTCTTGCCACACAGTTGGGATGTTTAAGACATTTCACTGGGGCTGCATCATTAATTGATTAGTATTGATTTGTCTGATTATTTCTGCAATTCACAAATACAGAATTTTTGAAGCATTTAATTTCACTCATTTGTTTGTTGAAAACTTATGTGAAAAAAAGTGATAAAATAATTTTGATCTACAGTTTTTCAAAACTAATAATTGTTATTAATCACGATCACAGTATCTAACAAAGTAATCATTATTTTAGCTATAATCGGGGAACCCTATATGTAGACACTAATTTTAAGCTTGTTTTAAAAATGTATGAAGCCATTTTGACGTAGCCAACAATATTTGAGTCTGTAACGAGGAGCTGTTCTGATTGCAGCTCTATAAATTTGATTTGAGCGAGCACATATCATGTTTGTTCATACCGCTTGTAGAGCTAGTCACTAGCTGACACAGTCTGCATTCAAACTATGTATGAGTCAGTTTTGTCATGAAGCTCAAGCTTTGAGTGGAATGGATCAAGTGATCTACCATTGGACCACCGCCAGGGAGGTCTTACTAGTCGGGGTTCCCATCGGGCTTTTGTGTCACATTGTCCCACATTAACTTGCACTATACAATAATTAATGACCTTCAAGACCTGGAAGTGGGAGTAAGGATTCAGGAAATGGTCCATGAACCTATCTCACCCTGCTTAATCCCTTAATCCCTAAGGACTCGATTAATTGATACTCTCCTAGCAAACATTAGGAGAGAGTTTTCTTTCTATATTTGTGTCCTATGTGTGTAGTATGTCATAACGTGGTTAGGTAATAAATCCCATTGGTAATGCTAATGATTTGTGAAGTTCCTAGAACATAAATAAATACCAGTAAAGACACACATCCTGTTTGTGCTGTTTAAATCCAGTTATGTCAACTGACTGGCAAGCACATCAGGGCTGCAGAGATGCTGGAGCCAGAGCAATGACATCCTTCGCTCTCCTCTCTCTCTCTCTCTCTCTCTCTCTCTCTCACACTCACACTCACACACACACACACACACACACACACACACACACACACACACACATGTACATATTGTCACATAAAGCACAGGGCCTGTGCTCAGATGTTATTGATATGTATAATCATGGAGTGCCCTACTCTAATGGAGGAAGAGTCGATGCCTCTCAGGAAGTCTGGCCTTTTGAAATGTCACAGTCGTTTCAGAAGACTATCTCTTTTAACAGAGGAAATTTCAGTCCTTAGTCTTCCGCTTGCCTTTTCTCTCTTTTTGCTCATTTTTTGTTCATCCTTTTCTTTTTGAGTCCATCTTTGAGCTCTGAAGAATGTCAAAAAGGGGCGTCTTGATTCTTGCACGGGTCATAGGGAAGGACACTACAGCACATGAATCTGTCTTTCTGTGCCAGTGGGACCCATCTGATCTGATATGAGTTTCATACACTTGACCTTAACATAAAACCTTTAAACACTCAGACAGGAAGTGGAGTGCTTTGCTTTACCAAAGGTCACTCCCACACATTTCTCCCACTCTGCTGCAATGCTTGGCAGAGAGGAGGAAAAGGGTGAATCAGCAGGCTGCCGCTTACTGACCTCAGGCTGAATACATTGCTGAACAAATATAGCCTTGATCTGATTTTATGCAACAGTTTTGGGTTTGGGAAAGCTTCGTTACAGAGATTAGATAGATGACGGATGTGTACCGTTAATTAACCATGAACTGGGTGATCTCGTTGACTGGGCGGTATATCGTTTATCGTATATTGAATTTTGACATATGACACTTTCCCAGACTTCAGGCTAGTTTTCCACAAAAATGCTATCAAACATCCCTGTTAAAAAACCTTCATGACTAAGCATTTGGTGTCTTTTTTTTGCCAACTGAAATGTTTCATCCACAGATTAATACTCTTTGCAATGCCTTCCCATCATGACGCACATTTCTATTGAAGCATTGATTGACAGCTGCTTGATCAATGCATGTACTCTGCACAATACTCTCTTCTCCCACTACTGTACAGTCTGACAGGATAAATTGGTTTTCTGTGGCCTAAATTATCATTACAAACTCTCTCTAATCAGTTGATGCTGTTGTTTAGCATTGTAACCCAAAACCTCCATGAAGTACCACTCATCATGGTACAACATGTAGTCGTGATTAGACGACTCTCCTGCAGGCCTCCTATCAAAAAACACTTGATGAAATCACATGCTATCTGCGATGTTTACTTGTTGAACAGCCTGTTCAAGGACTATGGGGCTAAAAGTTTGACTGGCTCTATTTCAGAGCTGCAACTCCTACTTACATTATGTTTCTATGCCTCCAAATATCGAAGTACAGAAGTTCACTATAGTAATAAGTTGAGATGTAGCTAAAATTAATGCCCTAGATATCCTTACTCAGTCACTCACAGAACTGTCACTGTAAATGCAGCCATTGTTGAAAAATGTATTAAATATTAATCTGATCAGGGTGTCTAATCAATATTGCTTTGATCGACTTAGTGCACTTGATTTTGTTTGTTTTTTTGTTTTTTTCTTGGATAATGCTTGAAACAAAATATCAAGTCCACTCTCTTCTCTCCTGAGCCCCATTCAGAAATCTTGGAAGTTTCTTGGAAGTTTCTAAACATACATTCCAGGTGTGTGTACATATATATACACACACACACACACACACACACATGTTCCAGGTACTAGCTTGCTTACGGCGCAACTGGTACGAAGCTAGCTAGATGATTCGCTGTCATTGGCGATATTATGTAGCTTAGCCACAGCCCTCTTGTAGGGCTAGTATACTTTATAGCCAACTAATTTATTTCCCATTGAGTGAGATGTACACCATTTTGTCAGTGCTGACGATGATCGCAGTTTAAGTCAACTTTTGGCTGGCTTGTTGAAAAAAGTTCACTTATCCAGATGGCTCAGCTAGCTACTTCATTAAGGTGAATTATGTTAGCTAGCTAGCTCGATGGCTAACAGTCACAATCTTTAAAACGATAAATACGGCCTTTGTTTTCTTAGACAGTAAACAATATAGCCTGCCCCATGTTTATCAAGCATTGGCTGGGAAAGGTGAGAGAGGGAAGAAGATGGCGTAGACGTAGATGACAATGTAGTTAGAAGTGTTTGGTGACTTACCAAAATTTCCCTCCGGCGGTTCCAGCCCACTGAGAGGGATCTGTCGGGTCTAGGTCAACAAGAGCTTCTGACCAGTGAACCCTCTTTGAAGGAGTCCTAACACCCCCTGCAATGGACGCTAGGAGGAACCCCCAAGTGGAAAGTAAAAGGTTTTGTTTTCCCGCCGCGCTGTTTACCTTCCGCAGAACTAGACCTTTCAGCATTGTCACGTTTTTCTACAGTGTGTCCTGCGGTGTAGCCTACAGGCAGGCGCTTACATTGTCACATGTTTCTACAGTGTGTCCTGCGGTGTAGCCCACAGGCAGGCGCTTACATTGTCGCGTTTTTCTACAGTGTGTCCTGCGGTGTAGCCTACAGGCAGGCGCTTACATTGTCACGTTTTTCTACAGTGCGCTCTGCGGTGTAGCCTACAGGCAGACGCTTACATTGTCACGTTTTTCTACAGTGCGTCCTGCGGTGTAGCCTACAGGCAGGCGCTTACATTGTCGCGTTTTTCTACAGTGCGTCCTGCGGTGTAGCCTACAGGCAGGCGCTTTCATTGTTGCATTGTTTTTTAACAGTGCTGCGGTGTACAGACAGGCCGCTAACATAGTATCGCTCAGTTACAACAGCATTGTTTTCATCCTCCCGTCCTGTCCCGTAAGTCGGCTCCTTCCGATGCTCTCCACATTGCTTTTACATTCATTCGGGTGAGGCGGTGCGCAAAAACATTTAGCCTTAGCCTTATAATGGTAGGGAAAACCCTGCATTTGTTTCATCTGTCATCCCTCTCTCCGTCACTCGCTCGTTTCGTCTCTCAGCCGCGTGATGACATGAGAGCATGTAGAGCTGCTGTTTACAAAATGACTGGCACTCCACTGTCCGTCAGCTGCCTACATGAATTCATGTCACGCCTAACCGACCCTTGTTCTCTCTTCCTCCCTGCTGTTTTATTCTCTCCAACGTCTCAGCATCATGTTCCCCTTCTTCCCCCAGGTTCCTCACCTCCACCGCTCCTCCTCCTCTTATCATCCTCTCATCAAACCACTTTTTCCTCCATCTTCCTGGGCTGTGACAGATGTGTATTTGAAGTGTTCCCTCTCCTGTGTATTTATTCTTCTTTTACCTCCCTCTCTCCCACACCTCTAGGTCACATTTTTTCCCCATCTCGCTCTCTCGTGGGTTCGAGTAAACGCAGCAGTCGCCTCAGATCTTGTAATGGAGCAGTCTGTTTGAACTGGAAACTGCTCCCGCCTTCACTCCCGTTTCCTCCCCCCCCCCTTGCACTATCGCATTTATCTTTATCCCCCCACTCATCCCATCCTGCCTGTTTGTTTTTCTATCTCCTCCGCTGCCTGTTTAATGTTGCTGCTTCTTCTCCATGGATGAGTCATTTATCTCACTCCGTCCCCTCCAGTTTGGAAGCTTTCCCTCTCTCCCTTTTGCCTTCTTGAGATGTCAAATGAATTTATCCACCCATCTGTCTGTTATCTACCAGGATCTGGCAGATGAGGTTTGTAGGAATATATTTACCCCAAGTACTTAAACCCTTAAAAATCCCTGTTGCGACTGAAGAAAATGTTTTCAGGATTTGCTCCTCTCCCCGTTCAGTAACGTGACTCTTTTAAAGCGAGGGCTCTTTCTCCGGCGGTTTCTGCTTCTTCGTGCGACACATGAAGACGTGATGCTGTAGAGAAATTCCAAGCCTTCCCGAGCTGCATGATCCCTCTCTGTGTGTCTGTTTTAGTGAGTGCCCTACAGAGTTGAAAGGCCTTGCTTGCGTAAGCCAGAGACCCGGAGGGGAGGAAAGGATCATTTCTATTGATATTTACTTATTTATTTATTTCGAAAACAACGGGAACCCTTTCTGCCCTCGCAACTCCTTTTTTTTTCTCCCCGCACTGGGTAGCTAAACCTTCATCCCTCTATTCGTCTCTCCATCACCCAGCGGGAGTCTTTCTGTTATCCCGGTCTTCTCCGTCCGCCTCTCTCTTCTTGACTTCCGCCTCCCTTCATGCATCCTCTACATGTAAAGCAAAGTCACAATGTCAATACACTGGGATAGTCTGATCTTTCCTCTTCCATCACTTACCCCCAACCTAGCTCTGGAACGCCGAACTGTAAAAAGCAATTAGGCCTGGTTCCTACTGAATGCTTAGCGTTTTGACAGACGCTCAGCTGGAAGGCCGTAGAGCTCTCTCCATGAAACCAGAAACAGTGGTTTTGTTTACTGCCTGTCTGTCCCCCCAAAGTGATGCTTCTGGAGTTTAGTCGAGCGGATCCCAGCTAATGCAGAGATTGAGGTTTAATTTCCCCAGATCCTCTGTCAGCCAACTTGTTCACGCTTTTATCTCGCCCATCTCAAGCCTCCATATGTTCCATCAAAGTTGGCACTGAATGGATTGTTAAGTGGCGTCGTTCGAAAGACTGCTGCTATCATACAGCAGTGAGAGTCTTGTGTTATCCCGATGATCCTGAAGACATTACCGCTGTCATGCCACTACATACATTCTCAAGATTTTTACCGATGCTCCTGTGGTATTTTTACATTTTGATGAAATGTCAATCGGGTAGTTTTCAGCCATTTCTATTCCGAGCGTTAGCAAGGCTGCGCATTGTCCGTGGTGGTGCACACATCCACTATGGGCACGCAACTAAAGCTTTGGCATTGGAAGAGAAGCGCATCTTTTTCTGAGCCAAACTAGAGCGTGATGTGGAGTCTGCAGAGAAATCACAGTTGACATAAACAGTACATAAACGTAAAGTATCCTCTAATTCTGAAAATTTCTGTCCACATTTTCCAGCTAATGACATGATGTTTCGACTGTCATAAATATTTTATTTCTTTAGTTGCCAGTGAGGCTTTCCATTTTTCTATTTACCTTACCTCTACTCAATTAAGATACTTATTTTCATATTAGGCTACATGATCGTTTCATCAGTAAAGGTCTTGAAAATCAATAAATGTGTGCTTTAAATAAGTTTCGTCATTGATTTCTTTGCATGTTGAACACCCACACGGGAAACACGCCGCCGGCTCTCTTATCTGGGCTCTGCATCTGCTTAACCAGGTCAATGAATCACTGGAGAGGAGGATCATAGGGAAGGAGGGGGGATATACAGAAGGAGACATGGTCTAATCAGGCTTAATAGTCCGATGCTACAGGGGCCACCCATCCACTCACATCGCTATTTTGATAGCAAAGACCATATATTAGCATCGTGATCTTCTCATCTTCCCCCTCCATTATCACATTACTTTAAAAAGCTTAGCCTAGACTATTTGCCCTGACTCGCCCAGAAGTGTTTGTTCCTCCATCTCTTCTCTCTCCCCTGCTTGTCCCCCCCCCCCTTCCCTTACTGTTAATGCTGCTTTGTCACACATCAGCTGAAATCCCTGTTTTCACATTTTAGCACTCTGCAGGGAGCACTGTCATCTTCGGGATGGGTGGTAGGTAGGGGTGTCAGCAGATTTACTATTGTTTTCCCCCTACAGCTCTCTTGCATTAATGGCAGATGAAAGTGAGCGAGGGAGATGGAAGAACGGAGGAGGAGAGGACATTAAGAGACCTGTGCGGGTTGTCCAAAAAAACATTTTATTTTATTTTTTTCTGCGCCATGTTAAGCTTCACGTTGTTGTCACCCTCTTCTCTTCTGACAGCTGGATGCTGCTGCTGCTAACCTGCGCTCTCATGACAATTAAACAACCCTCTGAAATCACAATTCACAATTAAGCAAACCACTCAGTCTGACGGAGTAATTACAACAGGGCTGTGATGTTCCCGCCCCCCCCCCCCCAAAGGACTGCAACAAAGCCATGTGAATTAACCAGCACGGACCTCTGTAATAGAATAAAACACAAAGACCGCGTCCATAGCCTCTGATAAATATACAAACAGGGCAACTTTTGTTTTGAAAATAATACGTCAATTATTGTCCTAAGTGTTGCTGTGTGGAGATCGTCACACTATACTTGTATACAACAACCTTCCAGTTTGAAACGGTGGAAGAGGAAGGGTTTAAATGGATGCCGCCACACCCCAGACTGTTAGCATTTCTCTCCTGTCCTGATTAATTACATGGTGGAAGTGCTCCCCTCTGACGTCTGTCTAAAGCTTGACAGTTTGTTTGATGTCTGTGACTTTCCCTTGTTCTCTGCTGGATCCCGTCCGTTTCTCTGCTCCGTGACCCCTGGGGGGGGGGCTTCAACAACACACACACACACACACACACACACACACACACACACACACACACACACACACACACACACACACACACACACACACACACAAAGAAAGAGCTTCTGTTTGAGCGGGGAACTCGTGCCTGGCCTCCCCTCTGCTGCTAATTGCCATCTGGGCTATCTGGCACTAGCAGCGCTCTTTTTCCTCTTTACCCTTTTCCCCCCATTTCCTCATCCTCTGTCTGCCTGCCTGGCCACTCGTCACTCAAAACCCTCACTGTTTCACTGCTGACACGTTCAATGACCACCTCTTCCTAGCGAGGATAGGGAAGGAAAGGTACAGCAGCAGTAATACTTTGAGATTGAAATACAGTAGAACACTGATCAGTCTTCTTAGGAATGTAAGCACATCCAATGTCTCTGTATAAGGGAAACTTCTCTCCAGTGTCTGAAAGGCTTATTGTTTGCACAAAACATCATTAACTTTCTTTTGCCCTGGTGCTGGAACTATTATAAACATTTATTTAGTATACAGATTTGATTGACTTGTCCCAGGGTAGGAAATTAACTAAATTAACTTATTGTTCGGTTAACACAGAGCAGTTTAATCAAACTTGAGAAGCTCTCACATTAATGTGAGAACTATGAACCTCTGTTGTAATTAAGAAACCTTAAGAAACTTTTTATTTGGGTTTTTCCCTTTTTATTGTTCACAGTGAAGAGAGACAGGAAAGACTGGGGGAGAGAGGAGTGATTACAAAGTTACATGGTATGTACCTTAGACCACTGAGCCACCAGGAAACTGCAGAAACCTTTTTATTTTTAAAATGGGTTTGAATCCGGCTTGGGCCCTTTGTTGCATGTCATCTGTCCTCTCTCCTTCCTAATCTTACTGTCACTCTCCACCGTGTACTGACCAATAAAGACAAAAATGTCCAAAAACGGCAAAAACAATTATTAAAGAAAATAAAGAACCCAGCTAATGGTGAAATCTGAATGTTGCTGTGCAGAAATATTTACAAATACACAGTGCTGTCTTAATGCAAGGTGGCCTGCAGCAAAATAGCAAGTGACTAGAAGTCTTGTTCTTGAAACAAGGCAACAGTGAACATGTCGTTCCCCACTAAGGATGCAGTCACTGTTGGAGCCGATCAGTAACACAATGTACAAATGTAAAAAATGTTCAGAGTTTCAAGTCTAAAATATTGTAGTCTTTTCTTTTTGGGATTTGTGCTGCCACATGTTGCTCAATTGTACTAATGGTGCAGTTACCCCTTGGGCCAATCATTAAATAAACAAACAAGCCTCTGGGGGAAATTCAAAATGCTTGATAATCCGATATAGCATGCATTTGTAGAGCAAGGATAGCTGGACATGTGCACCAAATTTTCAAGTCTCTGGGGATTTCAGAAAGTTATTCCAGGAAACGTATAACTGAACTGAAGTATGAGTATCAATCACATTTCTTACATTAAGATGCAGTGCAGTGTGCTTCACATCCAAATAAATTGACAGGTTGACAAGGCAGGTTGAGGGAAAGTTGGTACACCAAGAAAGTAAATCACAAACTCAGAGGGAGTCCAAGGATTTTTCCTTCAACTGCAAAAGTTTTTTATTGTAATTTAGTCATTTTAATTAATTGATTAAACAAAATAATCAGTTATTATTTCAAGGTAATGCGTTGTTTGCTTATACCACATTTTGGATGCCACTCTAAAACCTGTGACCAATGATTTCAGCATTTGGGGTTCGGCTGGTCCGACTTACCCGCCTGACCTGATTTTGTGTAGTCAAATCTGCAGTGTGGCCTACCACTCTTCATAGGTGGTGACTTTGGTGAAGTACATTAGAGGCAAAACCAATATTATTGAACGTCTTTTGGCCTGGTGTGAGTCCCGCCATCTTAAATTCTCCCTCCAGTCTTTGGACAAGTGATAGCAGGTCACTGGGAGTTCAATAGAAGTTATTACATAGCCATCATAATTTTTATTAATTTTTTCTTGCTGGCCAAATTCTGCATGTTGGAAAGCTTGGACATTTTGGCTTCACAGTGACAATTTTCCATTTAGCAATTATGATGATGCATGAAAAGGAGAAAATGAGACCATTTAAACCAGTGAGGAAAATACACCTACAGTACTGCTCCATTTTATGTGTTATTGACAACTTATCATTAGTGTCAAGATGTCATGATGGACTCCATTGGGTTCAAATATCTGCTCCCATTTTTCATGCTTGTGATGTACAAATGAACACAGTGCATCAGAGTACCACAGATGAAGGCTTTGATCTTGTCCTGAGGAGGCAGAACAGAACAGGCTGAGTGTGATGGAGTGATAGTAAGAGTCCTCTCAGCTCAGCTTTTGACTTGGCTGTACGGTCTGAGACAGAGGCAAACAAATCTCGTGGTATGCCGGGGACTCAAACAAGATGTGTTGCAACGAAAGGTCAACGTGTCTTTGCTTCCCTCTCTCATTTGAAGACATGTATGATATGATGTTTTTCTGCTCCTCTTGGCGGCTCATAACAGTCCAGCTACATCATGTCATTGAAAAAACCCTTCACTATGATCAAAAGGTGGAAATATACAGTGTGGTCCAAAACTCTTGAGTGTTTGTTTTCATCAAAAACAAATTCACATTTTCTTTACTCAGTTGATCCTTCAAAAATACATTATTTAGAACTGATAAAGATCTAAATTATTATTATTTATTATTATACATTATTTGAGACATTGAAATAGCATGTACTTCATTCAAATATTAACACAGAAACTGACTAAATTAATATTGTGTTATTGTGTTATTGTCGCTACTGCTATTGCTTTAGCTTTGAAAAAGGACAAATATTTTAAATTATTAATTAAATAATTAAAAAAAAAATATCTAATGTTGTTTGAGAAATATCATTTGACTAAAAAACTTTTTGATAAATGATGAAACAAAAGAGTTCTTGGTAGTGGACTCAGACTCAGTGATTTTTACAGGGATATGGGTACATTTTCTGTCTCCTAACTGTTAAGACTACAATTACATGAAGCCCTTTTGGATGTAAGCTTGCTTAAACATTGTATTTAGTCCACAAAGTCAGTTGCCAATTAATTGTCAGTGAAGCACCATCCTGATGCCATTCACATTTCTGCATGTTAGGCATTTAGCTGACATTCTTATCCAGATGCGCTTACCATTATGAATTAATTATTAATTATTATTAACAATAACCTTCCCTTGTCGAGTCAAGATCAGGTTTTAGTCAGACTTTTTGAGCTCAGACTGCGCGCTTATGCATCTAGCAACTGATGTCTCACAAGGACCTGTGATGCGGTGTGTTTACAAGCTACAGCTGAGTGAGATGAGTCTCTGGTGTGACAGAGAACATAATGTGATGCGTTAACACATACAAACGTGTTGTTTTGTGGCGGCTGTGCTGTTATTGTGGGATGGTGCACCGCAGATGAGCCTATGTATGTCACATTGGACAGAAACTCTCTTTTCTGTTAGCTCTGGCTTTCATAAACAAGGAAAGATAGGAAATTTAATTTTAGTATAATACAGTGTCACACCTGTCTCCAGTCATGCTGGGTCTCCCCAAATATGCTCTTAAATAAGTGACATATTGACTTTGGCTGCATATTAACCATGCAGGGAGTACACCGATGTTGACAACTGTCAAAATGTTGTAGAGCCACCCAGTCAATAAGAGAACAGGCGATCTTAAAATAGCATGTGTTTGGTAGAATTTACTTAGACGCTACAGCCAAACAACAAAATAACATGCTGTAGCTAAAAGCCGTAAGCTGACACGGCTACAACAGTGTCTGGAAGCCTCCACTGAACACACTGAATTACATGGTGACTTCCCTTCAGTAAACAACCCAGAGCATTCCACTCTCCTGACTCATTTATCATGTGTCTTAAGCCGTCGAGGTTAATTAGGACACTATGTGCGCTATATTAGGATGCGATACTTGTTCACGGCCAATTACGTGCACATAGGTTGCTTATTGTGCAGCTTCTTTTGAATCCCCTCCAACAGTGCATTGCCGTATTGTTGCAGTGCATTAGTGATGGAAGTGACTTGACTGGATTCTTCATCACACTTGTTTGAAACAAGAATAAAAACCCAAAGATGTCAGGATGATAAACATTATGCATTACCCCACCCGACTGTTGGTGATCTAAAGCAATGAAATGAACATAGCAGTGTGTTTGACGGTAATTACCCTTCCCTCACTAATGAATCCGCTCAAAGGCAGTCGAATAAGGGTTTGAAACATCCTGATTATCTCTGTTTTCTTGGACTGCTACTATTAACAAACTTATTCTTCCACTCTCTCTGCTCACAGGAACAAGAACATGCAGTTCAAAGTTGAATAGGGCTCATAACACAATCAATCAGAACAAAATGAAATAATCCCCAACCCACAACCAGATGCATTTCATTCTGCAAGGCAAAGTACTTCACAATGCATTATTGTGTACACCACTTTATCATTTGCCATCATTTTGCCTTTTTCATCAGACGAGGGAGGGTCAGAGAAGGTATATGAACAAATGGAGCAGATGTTCTGAGATCCAGATGCTTTAAATGGGGTTGTTTTCGAGATCCTCCCTACTCCTACAATCATATTCGCTCCCACAGCTCTGAAAGTTGATGCTTTCCATCCATTGTATGCATTTGCCCTTTTAATGCATTAAATAGACTAGGATAAAACTGAACTGGGGTCAGCCTTTTGAGGAAGCAAAAGCATGGGATATTCCATCAAGCGATGAACAAGTGCAGTTGGGAGGGTCTGAAAGGAGAGGAGGGTGTCATGATGCCCACCCTCTGGGTTAAGTGACAGATTCCTCCCACTCTGTTTTAATTCTGTGACTAATAACACTTTGTGAGTCATGTCTGTTGGGGTGTATTTTGAATTAGGGGGGGTGAAATGCTTTTTCTGTGAAATGTAGAGTTCAGAACATTTGCAACCAGATGTGTGCATAACCATAATAATTGGTCTATTGATGCATCTGTATGTACGTGGTGCACACACGTGCTTGTTTAGGTGCTCGCTCATTTAGGCTTGCGGATTGATTTGCATGTGTTAATGCTTTCGATTGATTGGTTATTGGGACTGATTCCCAGCGAGTGTTCCCGGCTGATAAAGCCCTCAGGGCCGTCTGTTGCCAACAGCCGGTGAGGATGTGTAAATAGTCCAAGCATGCTAGAGCGACGCCAGAGCCAAGTCTGCAAGTGCTGCTAGCCCCGCTGAGCTCTGGGCAGCCTGCTGTCAGGCAATGCAGAATGACAACTACCAGAGTGGGTATTAATGTGCAATATCCACCAATCAGGATTGGCAGCTGGCATAGAAATCAGCATTCCCCATTGGGTACAGCACTGGCTATATTTGACAATATTGGATTCTCGTATGTTTGTAACATCACATGCTATTCTCTCTTTGTTCCCTATACGGAGAAGCTTTATTAGTGATTTGCAGCAGCGGGAAGACCAGGCAAAGATATTTACTTATTTAGGTATTTGTAATGTGACTCCAACAGAGCAAGACAACTACTCATAATTCCAGGGTGGTACCATAACTACACCATTCTTCTGCACACAGCATGTGTTTGAGAGTGTGTTTTTAAGTGCACTTGGGTTTGTGTGTCTCACAGATGCCATGTGTTTGCCTGTCCCAAAAGGAGTGTTCTCCAGGACTTCTTCAGCTTCACAGTTCCTGGGTTAATTGCTGCCAAGGCAATACACAGCATGTTGATTTGTTGTTGTTACGAGTACATAAGTGCCCGATGCCACTTGGTGCCAAAGTCAGAGTTGGCTTCATAGAGGTTTTTTTCAGTTGCCAGTATAAAAACTTTCACAAACTGGCTTTTGGTGTATCAGACCTTTTGTTGAAAGTGAGAGGGAGGTACGATAGCCTATGGATTCATGCAGAATTCATGGTGCTTATTCAATCACCTCCTGTTCTCTGTACCTCTGTAAAACAAGATGCCAGGAGTCAGGAGCATCTCTCTGAAGGAGCCTCTATCCGGAGAAGGGCTAGGCTTGCTGCCTGCTAAATATTAATGGGAGAGACATAAATTATTGACAGTCAAAACAGTCAAAGAAGACTGAGCGCTGGAGGAGGAGAGTGTGACTTGGTCGAGAAATGCAAGATATAGACCCTTTGTTGTAAGAAAGACAGGACACGACGTGTGGACTACTTAACAGGGTAATTGTTGTCCTTTTTGAGAGGAGAACTCTGACATCTGGGAGGGCTATGGCGTTAGAGTAGCGTGACTAGATGCGTGACCAAAGCCATAGACAGATGACCATAGTCGTGTCCTGTGTGTCCATTTATTTCTCTGACACACTGTTACCGATTCACACATTTTCCTCCTGATAAGATTTATTGTTTATAAATATCAGAAATATAAGCTGCAATATTTAGTGAGGAATCTGATTTGATTAGCTAGCTAGCATGTTTACTCTTTTATTTCTCTTCCTGTATGCTCCTCCTCTTTTAACCAAGTTTCAACACCCCAGAAAACACTTGGGAGAAGTCTGCTGAGACCACTCTGTGCCAAGAAGTCTTTGTGTATGTCTTTGTATGTCTGCATGACTCTTCTAGTGCCCTGGCAACTGTACCAGCCAAAAAAAGAGACCACTATGAAGCTGTGAAAGGGAAGCTGCACTTATTTATGTAGTCTTTTTTTTTTTTTTACCACAGTGCTAGCCACGGCACCGGGGTGTCAAGAGGCAAATTCAGTTTAGGCCAGTCTGGGGTGAGCTTCACTCACCTGAACCTGTAGGGGGTTTACTGCCAAAAATGAAAGTCAATGTGGTAGTGGAAGGGGTGGGCAGGTCATAAATAATAAACAGTAGGTAAGGAGTAGGGAGTGCAGAAATCATGATTTGCAAAGGCATGAAAGAAATTTGATGTATTTATATGACTTGCTAATGTACTGATGTTATAGTTGTAGCGTGTTGAGCTTCGTTATGAGCGATGAGACTATTTGGTCAATTCTGAAAATTGACAATTATTAAAATCATTCTTAGTAATTAATATCTTATTAATTAACACTCTTGGGGCACCACCAGTCTACACTGGAATAGTCTCTTTATAATGATATCAGTCTAATAATCAGAAGAAGTGAGCTCTAGATTTCAGTGATTTTCTACCTTCATGTCCAGGATATATCAATGACACACAAAAGCCAGTTCTTTATAAATGCAAAGATTTTATTAACTATGTAAATAAAACACCAATAAAATTAATAAATGTATACTAAACTAAAACAGCTAATGGCAATAAAACTGGCAAACAAGATAGCAAGATGGACAGTGGCAGAGGATATATCAAATGAGGTGGAAAGTTAAACAGTGGCAGAGGATATATCAAATTAGAGTGGAAAGTTAAACAGTGGCAGAGGATATATCAAATTAGAGTGGCAAATGATATTGGGATCAAAGATGGCAAGGAAGTTTGCACCGACAAAACGACCTGAGCTGCGTCTAATGGTGATACCGTGGCAACAGCGAAAGATGGCTTGGAGGACAGCTGACAGTTTCCGGGAGACTTGGGACAGAAGGACAGAGAATAGTGGAGAGAGAGAGAGAGAGAGAGAGTATTCTAACCTCACTTTCACAGTTCAACCCTGCCTTGGCATCACCCGTGCATCAACAAGAAAGTTGGTTACCGTCTGGTTTGCAGGGTATCAGATCGTCTCCGTGGTAACCGTCGCGCAGTCGCAGCGGACAGGTAAACACACGCACGTGTTGGTCTGGACCAGTCGACGTCAGGAGGGCCATGGTGGAGAATGGTCCGGGGGCTGTTGTTCGTCGCCGTGCCAACAGTTCACCTCAGTGGATATAGAGGGATAGGGCGATGTGTTGACTCACGTCGATCAGGAAGCAGAGTAGAGTAGCGGCTGGCTTCCGATGTGGTTTCGTAGTCTTCGGGATCAGGTTGAGTGAACTCAGTCGGCCGTCTCGGCAAGATTCACTCTGGAGCTGGTCTGGTACTTGAGCTGAGAGAAGAGCTTTGAGCCAGGTTCAAACTTAGTTACAGGACGGGCTGCGGTTGAGTTGAGTTTCTTGATGTTCCTTGATTTTTTGAGTTTGAGTTTTTGCCCGTCCGCCCGTTGCAGGAGTTGTCCTGCTTTCTTCGTTCGAGTTCGTGAGATTTCGGGTGTGATCTGAGCCGAGCCCAAGGAGTGGTAGGTGTTTCCCTCATTTGCACGCATCAGATTTACAACGTGATGACCGGTGATCACCATCCCCTAAAACTGCATTTCCAGCTCAGGTTTGGAAAACATCATTTTTCCTGATCCTTTGGGGATGCAAGTGACATATTTAATCACCTAACAACAAATGGGTTTGAATGACACCAAACATCACTGTCTTACCACAAAATACTGGCGAGTAAACCAAAAGTCCTGATAACACATTCTTGTGTGCCTTGAATAACCAAGATACTACATTGGGGAGTAGGGTACATCATCTGCCACAGGATGTGAAGTTTAAATCTAATAAACATATACAGAAAGCACATTTTTGCAACACATTTCAGAGTTTCTTTGTTCTCTTATTCTGTGTCTCCCTTGGAAGGCAGATTAGGTCCATTTCCCCGGCCCTTATCATCGGTCCCATCTCCTAATGGCACCAGAGCGGCTAGTCGAACCTGCAAAGTGTTACTTTTTTGCAGCTTTATGGGGGAAATCCAGCTTTTGCTGCAAAGAGGGTTCCTTGGGTTCCTTGGAGCACAGCAGGGGTCTTGACCTCATAGGAAAACCCTGGGAGAGGAATGTGTTAGTCTTTGGGTGTTGCTGTGTATTTTGTATGGTCTGAAGAGGGGGGAGAGGCCGATGTCTCCTGCATACACTACATAGTGTTAATACACACCGATCAGCCACAACATTAAAACCACCTGCCTAATATTGTGTAGGTCCCCCTCGTGTAGGTCCCCCTCGTGCCCCCCTCGGATTGAGATCTGGGGGATTTGGAGGCCAAGTCAACACCTTGAACTCTTTGTCATGTTGTCACAATTTTTGCATTGTGGCAAGGCGCATTATCCTGCTGAAAGAGGTCACTGCCATCAGGGAATGCCGTTGCCCCGAAGGGGTGTACTTGGTCTGCAACAGTGTTCAGGTTGGTGGTACGTGTCAAAGTAACATCCACATGAATGCCACTACCCAAGGTTTCCCAGGAGGTGCCATTGTAACAAGATAATCGATGTTATTCACTTCACCTGTCAGTGGTTTTAATGTTGTGGCTGATTGGTGTAAGTTTTAACACTGTACCAACATGACGTCTGCCGTGTCCCCTGAGGTGCCACAGTACTCCGAAAGAATTAGATGTTCTTGCTAGAAATGTGGTGTGGGACTGTAGCAAACCTGGGCTTGTTCTCCTGTTTGCCAGCACTGTCCTCCAGGGAAGTTGTTTCCTGAGCTAGCTTTTTTTCATGATGGACAGCAAAGTAAAAGTGAGTCAAGACGGAAGAGTGAAAGAAACAGCAAGAGGGGGACTGGTGTATTTCATTCACACACTGATGTAACCTTTGCAGTAGTCACATTTTTATTTTTCTGTGCATGTCTCTGAAGCAAACTTTTTTCTCCATCACCTCCCCATCGTCTAGTCCTCCATATTACATGGTTGGTTGTGTTGGTCACGTGCCGTTGGGGGCAGAGTTGAACTAGCTTTCCCCGGCTTATTTGACACAAAAAAAAATATTGTTTCATAACAGTGAGTTTTGAAAGCCAGAAATCTCAGCAGCTGGTGAATTAATTGTTGAGTCATTGGTATTAGTCAAATCCCTGCAGATATATTATGCCCATTTTTTGCTATAAAACAGTAAAGATGTTGCTTTAAAAAAATGCTTTAAAAATTGCTTTAAAAAACTAAAACTAAAAAGCCTAATAAAGTACACTTTATTAGGCAAGAGGCACTCTATACACTCGTGGGTTGTCAAACTAGGCATGCCTTTTATGTCCATGTATTCTTAAGCAGTCTCATTTTCTGCCCAGTGGACAGCAACAAAACATATTTATGGGCGCTTATGAGCGGCTTCCTTTTTAAAATGAATACTTCTACATTACCATTGTCTCCAACCGGCAGATTGATGATGCCAATTAATCAGCTAACAGCCCAACATTAAATCTCAATAATTATGTCACAGCCGTACAATTAGACGGACTCAATTTACACAGTTTTTCAAAAATGGCAGAGAACAAGGCTGTCAGCATGTAAAACACAGCTATTATTATGATGTATGAATGTGTTGGTTTGTGAGCGAGAGCGAGAGAGTGTGTATCAACGAAGAAAGAAAGTAAGAGTAAGAGTAAGACCATCAGACCTTGAGCACTATAAACAGAGAGAGTCAGTACTGCCCAGGGGCTGGTCGTATATGTGTTTATCATCCTTTAATCTCAGCAGGGCACCCTGTCAATCTCAATCGCAGTCTCAAGCACAGAAAGCACTGAATAAATGTCCGTATATTTCTGGTGAGCTACTACTTCAGCTACTCCACGACTTCTTCTTCTCTGAATCCATAAGGGCCTTTAGCAGACGAGGATGCATGTAAGTTATGGAATTGGATTGTGTTTGTTTGTGTGTGTGTGTGTGTGCGTGCATGTGTGTATCAGAGCATGACTGTGATTTAAACAGTGGGTGAGGGTAATTACAGTCGAATTAGCAGTATTAGAGTCTGAGTAATGAGTTGGAGTGGCAGCCTACACTGTAGGAATGTGACTCATACCGAGGCCTGGGTGGTATACTGTGGAATATAACGCAGAATATTGGTGCAACCTGGCGAGTCTAGAAAGAAGGAAAAATATTGATGTGACATCATGTTTACATTTGGCCAATTAATCATTGGAATATGAAAAATACATAATACAATGTTTTATGGCACATTTTTCCTTAATGTTTTCTATCTACAATTTGTGTTTGATTTGGGCTTTGACTTCGAAAAGTCACATTTCTTTCAGCTTACTTGTAGGCTAATGGAGAATACCAGTAAATGCAGTGAATAGGCCAGTGTGGAGTCATCAATTGCAATGGCATGAAGGAAATAATTTGAGGTTGCTAACGTGCTTACTTAACACACTTAGTTAAGCTGTAACAATTAACTTTACTCACTTGGTTTTGATGCTCATGCCCAAAGTATTATGCTCTTCATTGGTCACAATTTAGCTTTTGGCCAGCAGTGTTCAACATGAAAATAAACACACACATAATGGAGTTTTGGGTTTGGTTTCACAGTCACAACGGGGCTCTTTTGTAAAAGCAAGTAATTATGCTTGTCAAGGGCTTCAGGAAACCCTGAGTGGCTTCCTATTAGACTACGTTTGAAATTACCAAATATCAAGGTAATTTGTCAAAAAATCTGCAAGGGAATTATCACCCGTGATTGATCCATCATTGATCCCCAGTTAATTCGGCCAGTCACCCAAGCATAGTTAAAGAGCCATTGTTAAGTTCCCCTCACTATGAAATGAATAGTTTGCCATGTGTAGATTGCCATTAGGAGCCATCAGGACATCAGCCTACATGTGCACACACACACACACACACACACACACACACACACACACACACACACACATACAGATAATGAATGCTCATTCTAAACTGTAATATCTTTTCAACTTTCAATGCTGAAGCCTCTTCTTGTTCATAGTGATTGCTGTACCAAACCTATTTCTATGGGAATTCATTTTCTTCCGTAGAATTATAGGAAACCGTAGCTAACAAATTGCTTTGCACATTTACTCCTGTAAACCTGTAGGGATGAATTTGTCGACCGAGCAGCGTTGCAGCTTGAGAAATGTTTCAACATTTTATTCAGTAGCCTATTTCAGGCCTATTATGCTGTTGGTGTGCCTGGTAGAATATTGCTGCTGTAACCATTTGAGTTTTTGTATGAACATGTTTATGATTCAAAGCATACTTCCTGTTTATGATGACTACAGACAGGCACTATCTTCTGCTCCGTCTATTCTTGCACCGCTCACCACCCAGCACAGAGGACAGATGTTTTTGTTATGAAAATGAAGGCCATATTCTAAACCTAATGTCTCATAAACAAAGCAGCCGCCTGTGGAGTGAAGCATTCAGTTGAGAAACAGACTATCAGGAAAAAGTTGGTTGATTGGAAGCTGTCAAAAACCATTTTAACTGTCTTCGGACATGCCTCCAATGTCATTTGTCTGTCACGATCATGGTGAGTCTGTCAAAGAACTTCAGATAGAAGTCTGCCTCGATTTATCTCTTTTATCGCTCTTTATCTTCCAACAGCAGTTGTTTCCTACCTCTGTATCCTCTGGCTGTCTTTGACATGAAAGCCCAGTTACTCCAGGGTCCCTGAAGGGTGCTTGTAAAGGTGTGGCGTCTACATTACAAGACAGCAGCAATGAGAATCATTTTGTGCCACATTAACCATTGATTGAATCTGGATATACTCTGTATATACTGGAGGTGGGTGTGAGTGATAGTATTTTACGGGATACCTTGAACTGATAAATCAAGCTCAGGGGAGGGTCTCCTTTTCTCTCCTGCTAGTGTCTTCATCCCATGGCTGTGAAGAACATCGTGGCGATCGGCTGATTGACTGGTAACTGAGCTGAAAACACATCGTTATTGACTCTTTACGGCGATGGCTTGTCACTTCTGATGAAAAATATAAATCACATTACTATTTCACAGGCTGCCCACCATTAATGGTAAGTTGGTGGTTTGCTGGTAAGTCGTTATGGTAATTATTGTTTTGCAGTGCAGTGTTTCCCTCAGTTCCTGTGGTTATTTGTGGCGGTGGCATACTGAATCGGGCCAGAGATGTGGAGTCAGCAGAAAGACGTCCGTGCACGTAAGGTGTAAAACACTTTAATCATGTTATGTATCATTTAGGCAGTGGTTACATTGACTTACAGTGGCTGCAGTGGCCCTCCACAGCTGGAGAATTGCCACCACAGATGTAACTACCCCCTATGAGTATTCATCAAGTGCCCTGTTTGCTCTGCCCACCCACATGATTTGCTGTTTGGAGGAGCAGGCTACTTGCGTTAATGAGCAGGAGTACTTAATAAAGTGGCCGGTGTATCACACGTTGCCATCATCAAATCAGTACCCGTATTTGGTGGTTGATAAACCAGTTCAATACAATGTTGTTTGTTTGCAATGAGTGTCACGTCAATAAACACATAAAATTCAAATACATCGCTTCCTTCACTGACATTCATCTCCTACTTTACAACCATAAGCAGTCTTAACAGCAAGGTCACTTAATAACTTTAATTCTGCAAATCAACAACAAGACTAATCCTAGCGGACAAAAACAAACAAACAGATATTTCTATCATCTGCACACTCTTACCACAAATACTTAATCATAACATTGAGCTACAATCCCTAAAATGTAGACATCCCCAGACACATTCAAACTATCTAAGGATCTAAACTAAGGATCTATGAATGACAGTGGTGACACACACAGTCGATCCATTTTAACATCTACAGTTTTGCATCCAATTTTACAGCAACTACAACACCTTGCTTCAGTAAACTTAGCTATGAATACATGTATCAAATTGAAAGAAACCGGGGAACATGATGGCAAAAAACACTTCCAAGACCAATTTAAATCACAGAGAATTGAAATGGAAAAAGCAGGCATGCACAGTTCAACACTGACCCCCAGGAAAAGGCACACAAAAAGGGCAACTCCTGGGGCAAACCTCAAAACCTATTTCTAGGAGCTTGCCCCCTAGTGGCAAAATACAAATAAATCAATGTATGGGAAGCATTATAGTTCATTATTATTATTCAGCTGTGGTGTTGTAAACAAAATTTATTTACAGCAATATTGTTCACCCAATGCTTTTTTGTCTTTTTTTTCTATTTGAAGGTTGAGGTGTTAAATGCAGGGCCACAGTGATAAACAATGAAGTGAAATAGGTGATAAAGAACAGATGTAGGGAAGAGATTGGGTCCTGCCAACGAGAGGCAATTCAAGTCTTTTTATTTTAAACCTGTATATCACTGCAGAGAGTGAGAGAGAAAAACACGTGTAAGCAGATGTCAGAGCCATATAGCATCCAGTGGAGTTGGTTTACTAAACCAGCGGAGAAGAGAAGCAATTTTCTATCTGGTATAAGCTGTAGATCGCACCTTGACCTTGACCTGAGCCTAGATTCAATCAGACCAGACTCTATATTGTCAGTTTTACTTTCAGTCTCTTAACTCATATTCATAGTTTACCACAATGACTTCTCGGGACACAAAGATCAGATGTGCTCCGTAGCCAGTATGCATTTATTTTCTCTTGTCACATGTAGGAATGTATTTCTGTTCATATCAAGGAAACTGGAAGTCTGATGCTGGAAGCAGCAGATTCATATTTAATGACTCCTACCCAGGTCTTCTCAGTGGACCACAAGCTGCCGTTTGATGTGTTTTCCCCTGCCTCAACTGCTGTCACTGAAAGGTAAAGACTGGTCCTCTTGTTCTTGGGGCCTAGAATGGTGCAGTCAGTGTTTGTGAACTTACGTTACTGCCTTGCCCAGTTACAAATGTGTAATCTGTGATGTTATACAGCCTGGGGCAGTCATGACCGTCACCACAGTCACCACATCTACCCCAGTCACATTTTACATCTACATTTTATTGTACATTTTACATTTCCAGTTGATTCTCTGTGGATGGCAGTGGGTGTTCAGTGATATAATCCCAACCATGCTGAGCTGTACGGCACACTGCATACTAATATTCAGTTCCCTGTAATTAAAACCACGCTCAACATTCGAGACCACAGACATTCAATATAAACATATTAACCCATGCATTTATAGTGCATGTGTTTGCATAAAGTAGACATGTGACAGCGAGCCTCATCTCTCTTGCTCTGTGTGTCACCCGACCACAGGGGGCTGGCTCTTTTCATCACCCCAACAACGGACTGTTTCAGCTGCTGCAGTCAGGCAAGCGCCTCTGTAGTCACGCTGCCAAAACAGAGAGAGTGAGACCGAGTTTCTACCCTCAGGCCATCAGGACTGTGAACTCCGACCTCACCAGGGCCCCCACCTAGACCTACACACTGCCCCTCTTATGCACCTGCACACACACACACACACACACACACACACACACACACACACACACTTAGGTAACGACTACACATAATTTATAGCTCATCACATTCACACAATTTCCCCCATCTACCTCTTATTTTATATTTTATTAAGTGCTCTTACTGTATATATTGGGTTGTTTTATATAAGAGCTCTACTGTAATTATTGTAATTTAATTTTTTTCATACTGTAAATATTGTGTTGGTTTTTTACTGTAAATACTATGTATACTGCCCTTTTGCACATTCCCGTGAGCATTGCCACTTTTCATTTCACTACATGTATGTGTATGTGACAAATAAAGTTCTTGACTTGACTTGACTTGAAATTTACGCCCAGTTCCCTGCTCGTCATATCCATAAGCATCGTTTTTTAGTTCATGTGATTGATTGACGCCGTTCTTCCATTTGGATTACTTTCCCGACTTGGGACGAAATAATGTTAAGAGACAGAGGCGGTGAAGGAGAGGGAGGGGGCGATGGCCAGGAAGCATAGACCCTGGTCTCACCTAAATTAGCTGTTGCTGGAATTATTGGTCAAATCAATCTGAGTGCCGTGTGACGCCGGTGCTGTCTACCTGCCGGGCAGGAGTAGGAGTTTTATGATATGAATTCTGCAGAGAGAGAGACTGCAGCTCTCTCTCACACACACACACACACACACACGATGTGAAGAAGCGATGTGTAGGCTTTATCCTTACATGGCCTGAATTTCATGCTGAATTTCAGGGCGGTTGTCATGCTCTGCACTGCCATGTAGCTAGATTTTGAAGTCAAACACGTCCTCCTTGAATTTTTTTTGCCAATAACAGAAATACATTTTGCTAATTGATGATTCTGATGACTGTTGAAACGTAAACCGTGACTTCGCGCTATGATACTGAAACTAACGTACTTAATTAGCTTCAGATAAAACTGTACCGGTACTAGCTGAGAGCTCTGCAGTCTTTTGCTTCTTTACACATCATAATACAAATATTCACTTTAAAGTTCCTGTCTCTCTCTACTGACTGCCAAATGTATATCTAGTCAGGGGTGTGTAGAAAAATAATTCCACTGCATGTATGTGTATGTGAGGAATAATAATAATAATAATTTACTCTCATTGTAAGGTGTCCTTGAGTGACAGAAAGGCGCCTATGAAATAAAATGTATTATTATTAATAAACTTCATTCATGAAGGCAATGACATGTTCCATTCCAGGATTTAGTTGCAAATGCTAAAGTGGCTTATTTCAATTTTGTTTCTAAAATAAATCATACATTTGTCACCTTTGGTACCAGAGCGCCGATTCTGTAGCCTTCAGGAACAGTTGCACCATTGTTTCCTCCTCACATTATTTATTTATTTATTTTCATTTTGGATTTTCGTAATACTCACAGGCTTGCCGAGCGAGATTGTTGTACTGTTGCAATAAGCCAAATTGATGTTGGACAGCTTGCATGTTCCTACATTACTTTCACATTCCCACACATTGCTGTACTTTACTCTTGTTTGAGGGCTCATTATTCTCAGAACTGCTGCAATCAAAAAGGACAAAATGAGAGAAAGTAGGCTTGAGTATCTGACAACAAACAAACAAACTTCTAATCTGTGGTTTGCCATTTGTCAACATTGTCCATTATGTCAAATAATAACCCTACAATGTTTGTTGCCAGAAAATTAAAAGTAACTGGATTTTGCTGCTTATCCCGCAACGTAAGAGCAAAGGATATTTTTAATCAAAGGTAAATAAACTAATCCAAAACAGCAAACAATCATAGTTCTGCAGCTGAATCTCCAAGTTTCATGTGTTTATGTTAGGATTCACAGTCCTGACTCCTGCTATAACAAGATATGAAAACATCATTTGTGTAGTGTACATTCCCTGTTGAGGACCGTAGAGGACTGTGTACTTTCAGATGAGGTAGAACGGGCACGCTGAAAATGATTTGGAATTGACAATACAACTGCAAACTTCCTTAGTTGTTACTGCCGATAGCCAAGGGATCAGTGTAGTGCGTCAGACAGACGGAAAGCCTGACCAAGAACTACACTCTATTGATTAAGACCTGGTGAGTGGAATGTGCTGACATAAGAAGTTTGGACCACATTTCAATATCTGCCTGTCAGCTCTTTATAAGCAGCAAGGGGTCCTGGGAACTTTGCAGATGCTGGACAGACAGAACGATTTGGGGTGATTTAATTGGTAGTCCCCGAAAGGAAACTTCATGAATTATAAAGTTATGGCTCGATTATCACATAAATTGCCTCGTTCAATAGATTTGACTTTGTCAGCAGTGTGTTTATATGTGTGTGTATTTCTGCGTGTGTTTGTGTGAGATCGTCAGCGAGAGAGATCTATCCGAGATATCTCTTTCTCCATTAGTTATATCAGCAGCTCTGATAATGCTAGTGTGCTTCTTTATTGCCGTCATCAGTTTTATTGGTGTTGTTAATACTATGGTCTGTTCCTCTGGCACTCTAATGCAGAAGAGATGAGCGGATCAATCACAGCTAGATTGGCTCCTCAAGGAGAAATAACCTGCATGAGACAGAGATGGGCAGGGAGAGAGAGAGAGAGAGATAAAAGAAGAAAGAAAGAAAGATGGTATTAAAGAATGAACAAAAGAAACAAACAGGGTTGGTGGCAAGATGAGTTACTAGTCAAGACAGAGGAACTGAGAGGAGCGGAGAAAAGAAAATAGGCTGCCCTGGATTCTGTGTCCTCTGTGTGCATAAAAGTGATTTAAATTTAGGGTGGAGAACAAATGTGAGGGGGAAGGGAGGGGTGGTGCTTTTTCTTCACGGGAGAAAAGGAGTGAGCAGAAGTACCAGCGAAAGAGTGTGAGCAAACAAAGAAGGGGATGCTTTTATTCTTCTTTGATGTGTTGCAGACCAGAGCACTCCCAGCATTTGTACCCAGATGGATTATACTTAAAATGCACCTCTAGCTCGCCAAAACGCACATTGCCCCGCACGTCACTTCCTCCCATGATATTTGTGTCCTTAATAATTGACAGTAAATACCTTGTTTTGGTTGCTCCCCATCCATGAGTACCTTGGCTATCCGTCCCATCAAGTATGTTACTATCCAAGCTGCCCGTTTCTTTTGCATGTGGATCAAACCAGGAAGCAGTTTATACAGTTTATTTCTGCTTACATAGCTGCATCACCTCCAGAGATGGTTTGGATGATCAGATCTTCAATGCGTTGATTTACACCTGGATTTGATGTGATTTATTTATTTTCTTTGTGCTATCCGATCACCCAGGGTTTATGCGTTTTATGTGTTTTCTAGATCAATTTATCCGCTTCACAGAAGTAAACCTGAGCGAAGGGCGAGATGCTTTTGATTCTGTGCTGTTTGATGCTCTTCACCATAGCCCCAAGTCACTCTATTTCTAGCTAAGCAATAACTAGGCTAGGCAAGCATGATAACTCTTGGCTTTGGCTTGTCTCCTTGGAGGCATCTGGGAGGCATAGTTAAGGCTGGCTGCAACGATACCCCAGGGCAGGGGAGATGGAAACAAGCCACCAAGTCTATTGAACAGAACTGCATGTTGAAACCAAAGAGACTGGTTAGACACACACTCTAGCACAGGTCCACACATTCACACATCACCATTTCCTGTCTCCTGTCCAGTATCCCTCTGAGTTTGTCTTTCTTCACTCCCAAGTCACTACACCATAAGCCCTAAAGGCCTATTCTATATACGACTGTAGAAAGGGAAAGAGGCTCAGGCAGACAGAAACAGTAGGCAACAAAAAGGAGACAAACAAAAAGCCAGAGCTACTTGATCTTACATGTGGGGTGCTTCCTCTGCCTGCGTGAGAGAGGTAGCTAGCCCATTCGACTGTAATAGACCCACTCCTACACACACATACACACAGGTGAACAGTATTAATAAATAAGCATTTGGTGATAGGAGGCAAGTGATTTAGTTTGTGGGGTTATCATAGTGCATAGTGCATAGCGCTACTGCATTAAGTGCTTTTAGATAAGATGTCTCCGAAGTTGTCTCGCAGATAAATTGGTAGAGCTTCAGTTTCTTCCCTAGAATTTGTCTGCAGCAATTGGGAGCAAAGGTGCACTACATCAGTGGTTCTCAATCCAGTCCTCAAGCACCCTCCAGGACAGGGGGTCATTGAGGACTGGATAGAGAACCACTGCACTACATGGCCAAAAGTATGTGGACACCTGATCGCCTCTCCACTTTTCTGGGAAGGCTTTCCACTACATGTTGATAACATTGCTGCAGGGATTTTCTTCCATTGAGCCACAGGAGTATTAGTGAGGTCGGGCACTGATCCCAGTCGTCTTTCCAATTCATCCCAAAGGTGTTCGATGGGGTTGAGGTCAGGGCTCTGAAGGCCAGTGAAGTTCTTCCACAGCGATCTCAACAAACCATTTCTGCATGGACCTCACTTTGTACACAGGGTATTGTCATGTTGAAACAGGAAATGGCCTTCTTCAAACTGTTGCCACAAAGTTGGAAGCACAGAATCGTCTAGAAGATTTCCCTTCACTGGAACTAAGGGGCCCGAACCATGAAGAACAGCCCCAGACCATTATTCTTCCTAAACTTTACAATTTTCATGTAAATTTCACGTCAGTCGGACTGCCAGATGGTGAAGCATGAGTCAGCACTCGAGAACGCATTTCCGCTGCTCCGGCGTCCAATAACGGCGGGCTTTACACCACTCCAGCCGGCGCTTGGCATTGCGCATGGTGATCTCAGGCTTGCGTGCAGCTGCTCGGCCACGGAAACCCATTTCATGAAGCTCCCGACGAAACAGTTCTTGCGCTGACGTTGCTTCCAGAGGCAGTTTGGATCTGAGGGCCGAGGACGGCGCCACGTTGGAAGTCATTGAGCTTTTCAGTACGGCCCATTCTACTGCCAATGTTTGTCTATGGAGCTTGCATGGATGTGTGCTTGATTTTATACACCTGTCAGCAATGGGTGTGGCTGAAATGGCTGAATCCACTGATTAGAAGGCCATTTAGTGTGTTTTAGATTCTGCAACCCAAGTTCAGGCTCCAGTCCGGGCCCAGTGTGTATCATTTCTACTATAATCTTCATGTTTTTAGGGTAGCAAAGAGTCCGGGTGACAATTGTTATTGTTTTTGAAAACAGGTGGGGGGCACCTGACTGTAAGAGAAACACTGTCTAGTTATTTTGTTGTGAAGAGGACAGGAGAAGATGGAGGAGAGTAGATGATTGATCATAGGAGAAGACCGTAGATGATGGGGAAAGATAGTCGACAGGTTGGTGAAGAGGAAAGGAGAGAGCATGATGGAAGAGGAGAAGATAGGAGGTGATTGTAATAGGAGAGGACAGGAGAAAATGGGGGTAGAGAATAGGATATAAGATGATGGAGTTGGAGGAGACAGGTGATGGTGGAGAGGGAGAAGTGACTTTGACGTGAGGAGATGCCTCTGATTAGCACCGCGAAAGTTGAAAGGAGAAATTTAAAATAGTCTTTAGCTGTATCTCATGGTTGTTAAATATTCAGGAGGGAGGCAAGGAGTGTTGCAGAGACTGGAGAGCAGGAGCAGCAGGAGCTACTCAGGAGGAGGAGGAGGAGAGAGGAAAGGCAGAAGACGTCAAGGCAGTGTTTTGTAGTGTAATTAGAAGAGCTCCTACCTCGGGCCGCCGTTGGGGATGTTACTGTTCACCACTTGAGCTCCATGTTGTTTATCTCTACAGCTGGTTGAGAGAGGGAAGGCGGCGGGGGGGGCAATAATAAGTGTTCAAGTTGGAGACAGAAGAGCGAAAGGCGTAGGGGTGTCACGTTTTTTGATGAAGATATGCCTGCGCCTGTGATACCTGCTAGCACCTGTGTCTCCTGCGCTTAGATCACTTGTATGTATATGTATGTGCCTCTGCCTGGCTGCCTGAGAGCCCTTCATGCCTCTCCACAGCCTGTCTAGACTTGCATTTCTTTCTGGCTGTTGAGGTGTAAGTGTCCAGGTGAAGATTGACATCACTCCCTGCAGCTCCCCCTGCCCCCGTCCCCCCCTTTTCACTTTTAATTAACCTGTATGTCTTGCAGGTTGACAAAGAGCAACGTGGCAGACTAGGGGGGAGGGTATGGATGAGGTGTAGGCTCGTTGTGATCGTTGGTCGTCATCTTGGAAGCTGGTGACAGCGTCCATGGTCGTGGATGACGGTCTTCTGTCTGGAAACAAGCTGACAGGAAGCGTAATAATTCGGCCTGGTCTTGACGGATGCTTTTCAGCGGCATCTCTTCCAGCACCTTCCCGCTTTCCCGGCAGGAAGGTCTCCAGGTCGCAAACCAGCTCCAACCAGACTGGCCAGCTCTTCCAGGTCTGCCCCGGCTGCCTCCTCTGGGACAGGTTGGCCGCCGCCATCGGTCTCGTTGCTCTTTCCACTCCATACATTGTGCAGTCGACTCACTCGTCTCCTGTCGAACTCAAATCTCTCACTCTCACACACACATACACAGGTTAAAATGACCTGGCTGCCTTAATTGGCCGCAAGCCGGTGCTGGATGCAGGAAGAATCAGCCCACTAGCTCAGTTCTCTCCTGCATCCAGCCCACGCCTCACCCACACCCTCCCCCCAGTCTGCCACAAGCACATTCTTATTTAGGCAATACTTGCAGAGGGAGGAAGGCTTACATAAACACAGATAAACACCATGTTCAAGGGCCCTTTGATTTTCACTGTAGGTTTTGAGGGATGAGACTTATTGATTCTTAGTGAGACCTGTAGTTCACCTCCCCAAATTTTCCAAGCCAGTGGGGGAATCTGAATCATCGGCCTTGGATCCAACTTACCACAGTACTCCTCTTGCTCTGCATCTTGTTGTATAGTGCTGTATAGAAGTGCTGGATCAACAGATCAGTATTATAAGGTGCGCTTATGCTGGCCAATGTGTTTACCGATGCATGGAAATGCTTGTTCAGGCCATTTATGGACAGTAGGCCTACTGCAATAGAGTACTCTGTCGACTCAGCACTATTACAGAAGCTGCTAAATCTGTTGTCCAATAGCACTTTTGTATAAACCCAAGTTTCCAGTTGACAGTAAGAGTGAACAAAGAATGATTTGTGTGATATAGTGAGGCAGAATGATGGAAACAAGGGTGTGATAAGACGGCAAAATCAGGAAGTAGTGCACAGGGAAAGAAAGTCAGCCAAAGAACTGGTAGGAGGGGGGCTTCTCTTCTCCTCTCCTCGCTTTTCACCATGCAGTGTTTCGTTATTTAAACTTGTTTCTGAAATAAGTCATGATTTCAGGATTTATAGTAATTTCATTTAAAATTTAAATTCCCCCACAGATGATGCATTTGTCCAATCAGTAACCTTGATTTGACCTGTAATTGTAGTGCGATCCTTCGGCCAATCAGTTTGATTTTGAAGAGGCTGGTGTGCAGTGCTGAGATCAAAATCACAATTTTTCTTTCTGTTTCTTTCTATTTGTCTTTTTTTTTCACAATGTCACAATGAAAAGTCACAATGAAATGAAAAATGACGTTTCACCTTGTTAGCTATTTTTGTATATCATAGTGTACACCTATTGAACAACAAATGCCAAAAAAAATATACAAAATATTTTTAAATAACTTACACCTTTGATGCACTCCCTGCATTATGTCCCGCCCCAGCATCCTGTTTCAACTTCAAATACGTTACATTACAGCAGAACGATCCTCTCAACATGCCATTTCGGTGCAACTTTGAAATGCACCCAGCCTCTTTTTCTAATTCCCAGGACTGTGAGAAGATTTTCATACCACTACATTAAACTTCCAACCTTGAAGGCTCTTTGAAATTCATTCTGCTGTTGCAAAAAAAACAACCTGAAAATAAATCTGTTCCCTTGCCTTTGGTTCCAAAATGTTTTTGTGGATGTGTTTCCTTGTTTTCAAAAAAAAAAAGTGAACAGCGACACTAGTATTTTCCTTTAACCATACACCCACAAAGGAAGGGAGGGAGAGAGAGAGAGAGAGAGACTCACATTTGTCTGCCCCACAGGCTTCTCATTGGACCTATCTAATGACCCTCACATGTCTGCCTCTCTCACACTAACATACAACCACAGAGCCTTTAGCCTGGGTTGTATTAGATTCATCTGCTTTTATAGTTAGGATCATGGGACCTTGATAAATTGCCTTCTTTCTTTTTTTTTTTCTGGGACTTTTAGACCACGTGGCAGAATGGCATTACCCTTCTACTGTCAGCGTTCACACACACACACACACACACACACGCACGCACGCACATGAAAGGTGCAGGTTATAATGATACATACATGCCCGCTCACAGACACATGCCTTTACTTTACTGTGACAGACCTCATCTACTTCATAACTGCTCTAGTAATAACAGAGTTTACAGAGTGCGTCATGAAGAAGACATATGACAGAGATGGGGCTTCACAAGCAAGGAAGAGCACAGCGGCAAAAACAGACATTAAGCTGGGCATGGGATACAGATCCTGTTTAGGTGAGGGGTGAGGGAAGGGGGGGGTGACGAACCAATATAGTGGAAAAACAGTATTAACGACTTTATTCATTACTTAGTGTAGGTATTTACTGAAGCTACATGGAAGTATAGGATGTGTGTTCATGTATTTGTAATGTGATGTGGATCTCCCAGCGCTTGAACCCAGACCCTCCGGTTGACGCCGCTCTCCTGCCCATTTGTATTTGAGCGTGCTCGTTCTGTGTTCTTCAGCCTCCGCAGTGCTGCTTGTTAAACTTTGATCGGGTAGCCTTCGGCGCTCTTCTGAAGTTGAAGTGTTGGGCGTCGGGCACCGAGAAAGAACACACTCGTGTTTATCTCGCAACCTTTACTGCTTTGCCTTGCATGGAGGATTGCTCTTGTTTCTTTCCTGCCGTCATGAATCCATAAATCTGGGCCTAGTGCGGTGTTTTCTTTTCAATAGTATATATTTCAAAGAATTAAAGCAACCTTGAATACAAATACATCGAATTTTACACCTCCCTGAACCCTGCATTACTCTATTATTCATCGGCAGGTCAGGTATCCTTGAAGATCATAGTTCAGACATGTAAGACATGCACACACACACACACACCCACATGGCACTGCTCTCCAGCTGAACTGAAGTCAGATATTGATAGTGTCCATTCCATTGAACATCATAATCTCGCCATCACATGTGTAGCATAGTGTGGGTGTGTCTTGAGAGAGTGTGTGTTCAGTGCTTTCAGCCAAATGTGGAGGTAGTTACATACAGCAGACTGTGAAATGTACTGCGATCATCCCAGTGAAGCATGTACTGGTCATGTGTTGCATCAGTGAGCCTGCAGTTGTGCTCCTGATGTGTGAACTGAACAAATCAAGAATTCCCCTTTCCTCTCATTTTCCTTTCATGAACCGATGATGAGCAGGATGGATATCGGAGGATGAAGGACGCCCTAAAAAACGCAGCACTCAAAGCGTTTGAGTTTTGACAGGAAGCTGTTTGCTGCTTATCACTATTTTAATTCCCCCCTTATTGACGAGGCTGCTGCTTATGCCTCTGCAATGTACGGCGGGGTTATACTCTGTAAGAAAATCCAGTTTAAGATGTTATTTTATGTCATCCATCTATTACAGTCACACAAAATCTCTTCATTGTGTACTATGACTTAAATAAGAGACACATTCATATCATTCGCCGTGTGCCCGCCTTGATATAATTCAATCGAGTGCTTCTGTAACGGACTTATTCACAGCGGCTTAGACCACGGCAGCTTCCAGTCACATGGTAAATTGGATCAGGTTATTCCACGTCTCCACTTTACATTACACGTGGTGCGCGGCCCCCATAGGAGGGGTGGATAGCTCTCGGTCAAAGATGAATTGAGCGTTTGTTTTTCCCCCCGCAATGTAATATAAATATGATGCTGAGAAGATGCCAGTGGTGCAGTGTTGATCAAACAAGCTTACTTTGTTCAATCATCAATGGTGCCTTTTGAAGAACCCTGGTGTTTGAATTTGTACTGACATCCTGGCTCATCAGGATGTGTTTACACACTCTCAAGTATTGCATAAGAGCAGCTGCAAAACAGTTCATTAAACAATTAACAAATAGGCCAGTTGCATAAGACATTGGGTTGCATCATTGTGTTTGTGGATTAAATATTGAGAGAATATAGCTCTGCAGGTTTGCATGCTCATATTTGTACGCGTGTGTGTGTGTGTGTGTGTGTGTGTGTGTGTGTGGGGTTTCGTGCCCACAGCATGCATGCCTGCTTGTGCTTGGAGTTAATCTTCAAACTGAAATTCACACAGCCGTAACCGCATGGATCTCACAGCTCACCCTGGCGATTCATCCCAACCGGGCAGGTCAGCTCAGGTGTCTCGTATCGTACAGTAGTAAATAAAACATCATGGCTGTCGGGGAAAAATGAAGAACGCCTGAAAGCAAGAAATGTGGAGGAGAGAGCGAGAAATATGGAGAGGGGAGAACGGACAGAATGAGAATCTGATTTGTAGTGATTACACCTGGTTTCATGAGAGGTAGAAGCCTCTATCTGACAGAATCTGATAGAGATGACTCAATGATCGGTGTAATAACCCCCAGATCCTCGCAGGCCAAAGCAATCTGTTCTTTTCTTCTTCTTTTTCTCTGTTTCTCTTTCCCTCCATCATACTCTGTACACTCTCTCCACTCTGTGTTCAAGTTCCAAGTTTACTTATCAAACGCAGAGTACACACAGTATTGGTTGCTGGCAATTAAAAGCTTAGACCTCGACTCTTTTCTCAGCAACGCAAGAATAAGAATCAGTGTCTGTGGGGTGTCAGTGTGTGTTAAGAGTTCAGCAGTCTTATGGGCCGGAGGTAGAAATGTCTCTGTACCTATTGGTACGAGACCGAATCCTCTGGTACCGTTTGCCAGATGGCAGCAGAGTGACGTTCATGACCGGGGTGGGAGGGGTCTTTTAGGACTCAGGGCGTTGCTCAGACATCTTGTGGTGTAGATGTCCTTCACGGCTGGCAGTTCACTACTACCTGCGATGCGCTGCATGGTTTTAACCACCCGCTGTAGAGCCCTGCGGTCCTGCGCAGTGCAGCTCTTCCAAACCAAGCAGCGACTGCAGCCAGTCGCGACACTCAATTCTGTAAAAAAATGTTTGAGAGAATCTGGGTGGCCATGCCAAACTTCCTCAGCCTGCGGAGGAAGAAGAGCCGCTGCCTCCTCGCTTTTTTTTCACCAGCGTTCTTGTGTGGTGTGACCAGGATAAGTCCTCTGTGATGTTATGGTTATGGTTATGGTTATGGTTGGTTTCTTGGGGGCAGGGATGATGGGTTGTTTTGAAACCAGTGGGAATGGCAGACTGTGACAGGGAGAGGTTGAAAATGTCTGTAAAGAAATCTGCTAGTGTGTGTGTGGGTCTGTGTTTGTGTGTGTGTGTGACATCTCGACCCGGGTTATTCCTCTGTGATGTTAACCCGAGGAATTTAAAGCTATCGACTCTCTCCACTTCAGTGTTGTTGATGTGAAGAGTGTGCGTGACCTCCGACCTGCTGCTTCCTGTAGTCCACAATGATCTCCTTTGTTTTGCTGACGCCATGATATCACGGCACTCACCCCTGTATGTAGACGTATGCATGATTTATAATGGTGTCGGGGTTGCGTTTTGCCACGCAGTCATGTGTGAACAGGGAGTACAGTAGGGGGGCTGGGCACAGCCCTGGGGGGTCCCCATGCTGAGAGTCAGGCGGTGAGAATGGGCTGCAACATCTCCTCCACAGTGAGCCCGTCAAGACATCCAGGAGCCAGTTGCAGATGGGGGAATTCAGGCCCAGGTCCCTGAGCTTCAGGGGGACTGTGGTGTTGAATGCTGAGCTGTAATCAATAAACAGCAATCTCACGTGTGTGCTCCTCTTGTCCAGGTGTGATAGGGCAGTGTGCAGCGCCGTGTGCGATAACGTTGTTGAATGTTGCGATAACGATAGGACTTGCAATAAGGAAACAGATATTCAGGTGTACACAGTTCTAATGTATTTCTGCTAAAATAGACCCAGACAATGAATAACATATGAAATTAAACATGAAAAAAAATATTTCTAACATACTTTTATTGAACAAATTGTATGTGTTACAGTGTTTCCTACATGATGACAACTTTTCCGGCGCTCGGGGGTAGGCGGAGGACAAAGGACGGCTCTATTTTCAATTTAGGGGGGGATGGGTGGACGGGACACTGTTACTAACACAAATTGTTTTGCTTTCACAACGGGTCTATGGGGCGCCAAATGTAACCCGCTGAATTTTGTCCACGAAATCCATTTCGTCCGGCAACAAATCCATTTTGTCCATTTCCTCCGGTACCAAATCAATTTTGTCGATTTTGTCCGCATTTTGTCGATTTTGTGCGCTCAATTCACTGAATACTTAAGTAAACTAGAATTTGAAGACAAGCTTTGAAACCATGGAACAAGGCAAACTTTCTCCAGCAGCAACAGCGACAGTGCTGCATAGCCTACCAGTCATAAAAGTCATTATTTCTTCTAGTAAGGGAATCGACCCGCAGCGTTACAGCTGATGTCGCCATCCGCAGCAATCTAATAACCTCATGTACAAAGGAAATGAAGCGCCATGCTGTAAAACTGTATATATAGAAACAACAACCACATTCAACAACATACCCAGAGGGGTATATTGCATTGCATCTGGCTTGCATTATACTCACAACAAGAACCGTTTCAACAATGATCAGAAAAACAATGGAGAATGGACAGAGAGAGAAAAAATAAAGCAAATTACCGGGACGGTAAAAGATTCAATTACCTACACCGTAGATAATATAATATGGCAATATCACACAGTTACTTGTTCGACCCGGCGAGGCAGTGGCGTATACAGAGGTAAATATGGTGACACGAGTGTTGTGTGGTCTGAAAAAGTAGATCCGGTCTGTCGACAACCTGGAATAAACAGTAGTTTGGTCTGAATGGGTCCAACATGGGAATGACTCGTGTTTCATAACCCTTGTAAATCCCAGGATTTGTGTGTGAAAGGGGTATTACTCACTCAAATGCACATGCACACGCACACGCACACACACCCTTTCTGTTTTCTCTTGCCCCTGTCTTTTGTGACCAGATAAGTGGGGCCACCGAGAGGGCAGATCAGATCAGGGCCGACCATGTCAGGGCAAGTCTGAGAAATTGCACTATAAATTCCAAGCAATAAAGCCTTCTCGAAGCCAAACCCAAATGATCAGGAACATGCTTTCACATAAGAAGACTGAACGTGAAAATATCCATATTCGGTGGATACGGGCCACAATCCTGATAAGGTTGTCGGCCAACTATACTCAAACTTTGTATCAGGTGAACTGGCAGTAAATTGATCGCATTTGACAATTAAGCTTTGCCAGGATATTGCTTTGTTCATGACCTGACTCGGTTCTGAAGAACTTTTGACAGTGTTCTGCTATTTTCTTATCTAGGCCACGCTGTGCTTGTACTTTCCATAACACTTCCATTTTAACTTATTTTCTCTGCTGGTTTGTTATGTGCAGATTAGGATAAGAAAGTAGATTAGGCCTACACTCACTAGTGGCTCAACAGCTTGTCTCAAAGCTGCTGCGGAGCGCCACTGTTACAGAACACACAGGAAACCATTCAGCAACACCTTGTGTAACAATCCTAATCCCTAATCCCAATCAATTAATGGGCCTCATTCACAAATTCTTTGTAAATATGTTGTATTTGTGTGCATAGGACTATGTTATTGTATTTGTCAGGCGTCCAGTCCATGTGATCAACCCATTACAATTTGGATAACATTGTATTGTTATGAATGAGGACAGTTCGGCAAATACTCCATTTCAGCCTATTGGGTCTTTATGTTCTACAAGGCCACTGAAACATCTTGTTGTTGTTGAGATATAGTACTACTGTAATGGATTTTTCATAAAGAATAAGCCATTGTAAGAGCATTCCGCATGTTTCCAAACACACAAACACATTTCTGCACATTTCCAAGGACTCGTAGGATTTGATCGTACCAAACAAACAAATTCAGAGACAAACAAAATGATGAATCCGACTATGTTCGTAGAAAAGTTTGTACTAATGTTATACGATCAAATCTGATTGTGAATGAGGCCCATTATCCAGAGGAGCTATCAGGTACTCTCTCTCCCCTGCTGGTATGGTATAACTGGTATGGCTGTAGCTGGGACGGGTATTTGCGATCAACCAGATTATTTTTAGGTTTAAACTTATTTTTGGAGGCAACCATTTTCCCCTTTTAACCACCTCGTTATTCTTTTGAGGTGGTGCGGTTGTTCATCATCAATGCTGGATGGTGTACTGTCATGGAAATATTGGGCCCAGCTCACAAAGGGCCAAAAATAAGCCCCAGTAAGAGGAGGAAAGGTTAGTAAAATATACAGACGTGGAAGAACAGTAGTGTGTCCGCCTACAGCAAGCACAGAAACAAAGAGGGAAGACTGAATGAGGAGGAGGATTAACGTGTGGAGAGGTTTTCTAAGAAATCCAGAGGGACTGTTGTATTTATTACAGAAAAATTAAGTTGCGTAGTTTACGGTCTCGGTTCAGTTTTTTTGTTCAAAATGTTGATGAGATTTTTCCACAACCCCTTTAGCAGGGCTGTTAAACGATGGGTGAAAACAGTGCAAGGCTAAAGGGAGGAAGAGAGCAGAAAGAAAAGGTAAAGAAATCCTTTTGTTCTGGGAAATCATTGATACTCATTGTCCATGACTGAGGCACTGAATCAAGGTTTGTGTGTGTGTCTGTGAGTGTGCTTCTGCAAGAAAAACAGAGACAATTGATCCACCCGGGTGCATAGTTGTGTGCATTTACCATCGTAACGTTTTCCTCGAATAGCCTTGGATTACTTGTCGACTGTAAATAAACGGCCATCACATTGTCGTCTCCGTGGTGTTACCAATCTCCCCGCTCAGCAGAAACGGCCTGTCTAAGAAAAAGCTCATCAGCATGTCAAAGACGGGCTGATAATACCGTCACCGAGCACATACCGCTGGATTATCTCATTTATTCCTTCTCACAGTGATGCTCAGATGCTCGTTCCTTTTCTGCCAAACATTTATCATCGTCATAGTCAGATGGCTCTAGCTATTTTAACATTACAACCATGAATAGTTGCTATTGTCGAGAGTTGACCTCCGAGGATGTAGAATGATGTTTTGTGGTCAAGACAAACAAGCCCCTGTGTACGCATGGATGGGCTGAACTATGCAAAAGGTCGTGGCGGGAAAGCGGCAAGTTCAATCGCTTTTATTCGCCTCCGGGGGCGTTGTAATACATGAATGCACACACACACACACACACACACTGTCAAATGCATTCCAAGTGTATTTAAAGCCCCCACAATCAGCGAGCTGTTGGAGGATAGTCACAGCAAGGCGTTGCTTCAGCTGCTGCTCTGAAATTCTCTCGAATCTAATCTGACCTGGCAGCTCATAGGGGCTCCTCGTTTCCTCTCATCACAGGCCCACTTAGTCCTGACACGCCACATTAGGAAATGACGGCATGTTAGTTAAAGATTTGATTGATTAAACTGCGAGGGAGGGGGGCGACACCAAACAAGCAGGGATGTGCAGTGTGAGGAGGGATTTTAGGCCTGGATTTGGATACCCCTCATGTCCAGTCTAGGTGTGTGTGTGTGTGTGTGTGTGTGTTGTGTGAATCCATGCGTTGCATATTGACAAGCAAGGCTGTGTGAGGCGGGGGGGGGGGGGGTATTTATTTAGTATGTATGTGCTGTGTCTAGCTGTTTTCCCCACTGCGGTGGCTTACATAACGCCATTAGAGCCTCTGCTGCGACAGATGCTGATTCTCTGGTTCTTTAATTCACAAATTAACACCCATTACTTCCTGTCTCGCTCCGTCCCCTTTCGCCCCATCGCCAGCGCCCTGGGAACCTCTAATCAATGACTGCATTCCCACAGAAGTCAGCAGTGAGTATGGGAGCCCGAGCCAGTTGAAATGGAGCAACTCCCCCTAGGCCAGGCCTGGGCGTTAATTGGACATTGGAGTAGGGTCAGCAGAGAGGGAGACAGAGATGCAAAGAAACAAACGCCAAGTCTCCCATTGAACCTGATCATAGACTTGAACCTCATGGCTGTAACCAAATAAATATTTGTCAGAAGAGAAACGGTGCCACGGGACTGCAGCCCCACTCTAGCTTGTATGATTTGGATTTGGAGAGAGTGCCCCAGCGCTTGCTCTGTTTTCTAATAATAAATCTACCTTAATCTGAGATGGTTATTCATTTGAGCTCTGACACAGCCAGTTAGATAATCTAGATACATTAGATAATGTTGCTTTATGCCCGACAGTGCTTTGACCCACTGTCATTACTGTTTTTTTGAGTGGGCAAGGGGGCAGTATCAGTTACCCAAGTGTGTTTTAGCTGATGCCTGTGTACCCTGCTTCAGTGATTTATAACCCGTGTATGCTCATCTCCACCTTTACTAGGTACATGCATGCATGCACCCTCCATTACCTCTCTCTACCTGCAACATCTGAAAGGCCTTTTTTTTTGTATTGCCACCTACACGCAGAAGCAAGCACCAAACTTTGAAACTGAAGTTTTTGAGCGATCTAATGGTGCAGAGAAACGGGGGAAATTGATAGCAAGGACTGAAGCTCCTGTCCCTTAACTAGAAAAGTATGAAGGGAAGGGTAAGAATTTCAGAGAACAGTGAGGGTGGAGGGAAAGAAGAGCTGGTTAGATGGGTGTAATTGTAGCTATGGGCACAGGGTGATAGATTGGTGAGCGCTGCCAACACTCCCTCGCCAGGACTGGGGGACAAAATGAATTTTTTTGTAACAAGAAATGGGGGGGGTGTGTGTGTGTGTGTGTGTGTGTGTGTGTGTGTGTGTGTGTGTGTGTGTGTGTGTGTGTGTGTGTGTGTGTGTGTGTGTGTGTGTGTGTGTGTGTGTGTGTGTGTGTGTGTGTGTGTGTGTGTGTGTGTGTGTGTGCGCGCGTTGTTTTCTGTAATTGGTGAGATAAAGCTTGCTCTCCAAACATTGCTTTCTGAAAATTCACAAAACTGGTATCCTTGTCCTTAAGGAGGTGTGTGTGTCCTTGCACACACACACACACACACACACACACACAACCTCCATTACCTATCATCACATGGGTAACACTCTGTTTTAACATGATGCTACACAATTCCTTTCCCCAGTCTTTGCGTCAGTAGGTCCGGCCCCACCATGATGCCGGACAAGATTGATGGCCTAAACAAAGAGACGGTCCTTCCAACTATTCAACAGAACAGACCTGCAGTAAGTGCCTGCACAACACCCTCCGACTGCCCTCTCCCCATTGTCTGACACCCTGCTGTTAGCATGAAGTGCACTAACCTCAGTCTCTTCACTCGGTACACATGCCATCCAGATTTTGTCTCAGCCGTAAGATTAAGACCCATATTCTGGACCCCAGCTGATCCAGCCAGAGCAGTGTGGCTGCAGGGAAGGGTTGGGGATAAGGTTATGCTACCAAGCCACTATACTAGCAAACCAGTATACCAGCAAACATCCAATTAACAACTAAGGGAGAGTTATTCTAGATTAGGATTACTCTACCAACCCCTCCTACTAAACCAGAATACCAGCATCCTGCTACACCAGCGTCGGCAAGCATGCTACAAACAAATGCTACGACATGCTAACAAACGAATATACCAGCTATATATACTGCTAACTGTATCAGCAAGCATGATAGAAATCCAACCAAATCCCCTCCCTCAGTATGTTTTCTCCTCTCGCCACACCCACTCACTGGCGCCCACTCCTACCTCAGACATAGCTTTTACTCCCTGCATGAAGCAGCACCCACAAATGCCTAATTCACATGCAAAGTGTTAAGGTTGACCCCCCCCATCCATCCAACCTCGCTGCTCCACCTCAGTATAGCTAAGCATTTTCCTTCTACATCCACATACTCACTGATGTGCTGTGACTACCTAATGCTAGGGCTCACACGTGCCTGTATTCACTAATATGTGCAGAATATCACAGTACAAATACAACAGTATCAGATACAATGTACTGTGTTGTGTTTCCCTGCTTCTCAGCTGTCATGGGCCGTGAAGATCAAGAAGAAGCTGAAGGTGCCCTACCTGGGCAAGTTCAGACCAAATGTGGGCCAGTGCTGTCACCAATGCACCCCCGACAGTCTGGTGAGACGGTGTCCAACATAGAGGAGGAGGAGGAGGAGTGTTAAGAGAGTGAGAGGAGAAAGAAAAGAGGAAGAAAAGGGAGGTAGAAAAAGAGACCAATGTAATGAGCAGTGGGCTCAGTGTTCATAGCGTCCACGAGACCCGTTTTGTTTCTGTACTGTGCTGTAGTGCCACGGTTCCCTCTAATTAAGCTTAATTGGATGTGGAGGCCTCGTATGAGTCCACATGATCTATAGAATAACACTGGCACAATGTGTAGACTTGGAGATAATGCCCTTAGAGAGGGGGTTGACCTGACACACTAAGCTCATTTAGCAATTTCGGAGATGCCTTAATAGATGTCCCCATTCAGACAGCGTCCTTCAGGGCTTCTTGGGTTATAATGATGTCTTTCAAGTGATGAATGGGATTTTGTTCAACAGCAGCATAATCTGGGTTGATGTTCTGGCGCAGGCTAGCTAGTGAAATATCTGTGATTCTCTTGTGTTTGTCCCTTTTTAATGTCACGGCTCAGAGCAAGCAGCTGGGACAAAACTCTCCGTCCCTTGGCTTCCAGGACCTGCTGTGTGTAAACGAGACACGCACCAGGTACTGTCAATTGTCAATATCTACGCAGAAAATACCAAAAAATAAAATAAAATAAAATCTCAACAAACGCACCCACGCTCATTTCCTAACCTTCTGTGTTTTGTGCATCCAGGTATCGCGGCTGGCTGGTGCGGAGGGTGTGCTGCCTGCTGTTTGTGAATGGATGCAAGGTTTACCCTAGCCATGTTGGCGGCAGGCTGGAAAGAGTCTGTCAGAGCAACAGGTACCTGAGGGGGGGGGAGAATGAGGAAGAGATGCCATGGAAGAGTAAATAAGCGATGTGGATACAGAGATACAGAAAATGAAACAGGCCCTGGCAGAGAAGGAGAGAGAGAAAGGATGAGATAAGAGATACAGACGGAGATATAGAAAATGAACCGTAACGCAGAGCGGATGAAGGGAAATGGGATAACTTCGGGACCGTTGCCAGACTTTTCCCCCCCTATCTCTGTCACTGAGTCTTCAGCTTGTATCTGTTGTTTTCTCCCCCTCAAATCTAATTGAGTTTAGCCTTTACGTAACCTCTTCACTCAAAGATGTTGTTGTGTTGCAGGAAGGTTTCGGTGTCAGTGTTGGTCTGCGCGCAGCACAACAGCAAGCTTTGTTGCCGCGTTAACCCTGCTGTCCTGTGACCGTGTGTTTCAGAGTGCAAGAGGCTCTCACAGCAGAACATAAAGCACCGGAGGGGGGAGACAGCCGAGGGCAACTCAACCGCCTCTCAACATACCTCCCCCTCATTAACACCTGCATCTCGCCTGGCCTCTTACGGTGTGTGTGTGTGTGTGTGTGTGTGTGTGTGTGTGGGAGGGTGAAGGTGTGAATGAGAGACGGGAGGGAGGGGGAGAGATTTGTATGTTTCTTTGTGTATTTCTTGTTCAATATATTTTCTTGTGCTGCAATATGCCACTTTTTCCACATAAAAACAACAAATATATAGGATATATTATACATGATCAGTGTGTGTGTTCGTGCCTAAATCCCAACATTTTCTGAAAATTGTCCTTTTCAGTGATGTAGGGGATGTTTTTGGGCATATACCATTTGCTGTGGGTGTAGCCAGTGGTGAGCTGGGTCGTGGCTATAGAGGTGAGGCTAGTGGGTCATAGCGCAGGGCAGTCCTAGCAACAACAGCAATGGCGAAAAAAACAGAAAGAAAAGACGAGGCCCGTTCAAAAACACAGGTGACCATTCGCCTTGCTTTCCCACGCTCACACAATCTGCAAGAGAGGAAAGAGTCGAGGGAGTGACACAGAGCTGGCATGTTTTATACTTGGCTAGCTAGCTAGCAGGGGACGAGATTATCCCAACACGCTTCGTCAAACAGCTCGTCAAGATGAGTGACCGGTGATGGGGCGTGGAGGGCAGGACTTGCACTTCCCTGACTCGAGGTGGGAAAAAAAAGTTGCATATCGCAGCTTTAAACTGGAATTGGGCCTCGCGTCTCAGTCTGACATCTCTGTTTTCAGTAAACCTTATTAGAATTCTGTGAGCAGCTGGGGAAATGGAAACGAAACCTTCATCCGTTTGACAAGTCTTTTTTCTCTTTAACCACAGACTTTGGAATCTCTCCTCGAAATCGAAATCTGTCCTCTACTTTCTCTGCTGCTCCTTTCTTCCCCTCTCTCTCTCTCTCTCTCTCTCTCTCTCTCTCTCTTACAGCCCTTTTCTGCCTCTGCCTTCATCTCTATCTGCAGCTGTCACCCTCACACAGCCCTCCTCCCCTCGTTATCGTTCTCCATTTTGTTTTTTTCCTGTGTCATCAGTTTCTTTCCTATCCCCGTCCCTCCTCTTCTCTCCCACTTTGTCTCCCTCCCATCTGTATCATATACAGGTTGTTCAGTCCATCTTCCATCCTTAACTTAGTGGTGTGTGTGTGTGTGTGTGTGTTTTCTCTCAGCGTCACCAGCATCTATCTTATTATGTTATTCCCTTCTGTTCTTTTACATTCTCCTCATCTTCATCCCCATCCATCCCCTCTTCTCTACTCCTCCCATCTATTCGTCCCTCCACCCACTCTCCTTTCCTGCTCAGATTTGTGGGCTGGGTGATGTTGAAGATGCTTGGTTCCATATTCTGGAGTGTTCAAGTTAACCTCAACCACCTGGCAGCTTTGCACAGCGCCTCAAAACAGGTACTAATTGAATGTGCGCGCACACACACACACACACACACACAGAAGAACACGCCCACTTTCTATACTAAATGTTCCCCAAAATATGTCACGTCTTCCTGCAAAATCACAGAAATCACTCTATATATTTAGACAGTGATACATTGTGTGATGTTTGGCTCCATACTCTTATTGTGAAATTAGAGTGTTTTCAGCCATATCTGATGATAAAAGAGCTACAGACCGATTTCAGTGTAACCAAAGGGTATTCTGACATGGTAGGATTATACCCAACAACGTTGTGCAAAAAAATAATAATAATAATGTGCAATGGCTTTTAAAAGTCTGAAAACGGTAAACATTACCAGACATCTCGCTGTAAGGTCTTTCTTGCCTTATTAGATTTCATTATCACTGAGGCTTCAACTGCGCAACTCTAATTATATGGTTGGCCAAACAAGTACAAGTAAATAAAGGTATCATGCTGCTGTTACGGAGCTCGAAGATGGGCATGAATGACTTCAGCTGAACTCTCATTAAAACCCAGTAAAAGGAAGGGAAAGGTGAGGTGAGGGTAGTGGTGCTTACAGGTCTGAGGTTATCTAGACGTCATTACAAACTCTGAATGTCTTACAGCAGGTGAATTCTTAATAAAATCTCTTGAATCTCTTGATGGACCATGTACAAAGGTGTGTAATTCCCCCTACACCCCTTTTTATTTGCCCATGATGGTTGAAACTACCCTAAAAGGTGAAATCTGATTGTCTACACTTTAAACCTTTAGTCATTGTCATTGTCAGGGCGATAAGCTGAAAATCTACTTACCAACAGCACATCATGAGCTTGCATCTAGATAGGGTTGCCAGTTCAGGTTGAATTCACCCCCAGTAGATATACACCCTTACCCAATATTAAACTGTTTTCCTGCTGAACAACATTGGAACATGTCATATACCTAATTCTGCTTTTCTCAATAAGACACAGGTTGTGGCCAAGCGCGCCATTTGTTTCCTTTTTGTTTTTTATTGAAATAGACAGATTGAAATAGACACTCAGTTCTCCCTCCTCGTCTGTGCGACTCCCACACAGACGAGGAGGGAGAAATTGAGTGGAAGTTCTGGTGCACATTATCCGTTGACGCAGTCGCTGCACATTGAAATTGAAAATTTGTCGATTAAATCTAGAATGATAGAGGTTCACTTCTGGCAAAACGTGAGGATTAATGGCAACCCTACATGTAGAGCTTCCTCTGCCCTTATATTTGAGCAATTTGACCATAATTGAAAAACGACATGTTTTTGTATGTTATGGAAATTTCTTTAACCTGCTTATGAAAAGTAACATCTTAATTTGTTGAATATTTATATCGTGATCATGACAAATGGGTCAAATTATCAGATTATCAGATTATAAGATTTTTGTCCATATCGCCCAGCCCGAGTATGGAGTCCAAAAAAAAAAGTGTCACTGTCCAAATGTTTGTGGAGCTTCCACCATGTCTTAAATGTCTTCAAGTTTAAAAACACTTTGCACGTTATGTATGGGCTCACAAGTCTGTACTGACAAAAACGTAAAAATACAGCATATTCATCACCATTTTTACCCGTGACATATCAAGTACAATTCTATTTTATCTCTGTGCCTTGACTTCAGGGGTTACACACAGTTGGGTTTGGTGATGAAATTCCCTTCTCCACTCCTGTATCTCTACTGATAGAAAATCTGATGCTATTCAAAAGGACGTGAACAGTGGAAAGGTCCAATCGCTAAATAGTATTGGTCTTGTTGACCTTGGAGAAACACTGCAGCTCTACTGTGGACTTTGTGATACGTACTTGCATTCACTCACATACTCTCCGCACACGTAATCTTTTTTCTACACCTTTGCCCATTTGTGAGTGTAAAAAATATATCAAGTTTGAATGTCGTTGCATCAGTGTTATCTGTGCTGGTTTGAAATGGAAATGTATTTTCTCAACATTCCATTCTGCTGATATTTGATTGGCTTGCAGGGCGTGATGATTGATATTGATTAAGTATAAGGCCTCCTGAACCATGTGAGAAAGTGTGTGTGTGTGTGTGTGTATATGTGCGCATGTCCACTCACTACTCAAGCTGCCATTGTTTTCCATTGTGAATGACACTGTGAGTAACCTTGGGTATTAGAAAACCTCTGTCTGTGCATCCAGGGCTCTCTGCTGGTGTATGTGTATGTGCGTCAGAGCTTCCTGGAC
>JAXDDW010000002.1:16582500-16637500 GCA_034670385.1 Hoplostethus mediterraneus
CACACACACACACACACACTGTTTAGGAAAGTGTTCTTTGGTCTCTCTCTGCAAAACAGGCCTGGCAGGAGCAGGTGGGCGGGGTTTCGGCTCGCCCGCCCTCCTCCCCTAAAGTCCCGCCCTCTGGCCAATCACGACACTACACTACAGCTGACCCCCCCTCTTCTGGCCAATCAGCTGGCAGTGCTTCTCCTTCACCATCCCCCCCCCTCCCTCCCTCTGTATGCCTTCACTGCTGAGTGAGCAAAGCACGCCTGGCTCTATCAGCTGAGAGGAAACCAACTGAAAAAAACAGAGAGAGAAAGAGAGGGTAGGAGAGGGCGAATGGGTGAAAGACAAGCGAGGGGGAGAGAGAGGAGAGGGTGAGAAAGAGGAGAAATGGAAGGGGAGTTAAGGGAGAGAGATTGCATGTGAAATGCCTTTTTTGTATTCAAGATATTTTGAAGGGGAGCAAATGAGAGCAAGAAAGAGGGGAGGGGGAGCTCGCAAGCCAGAGAGGGAAAAACGCCAGAGAGGGGTGGGGGGGGGGGGGGGGGGGGGGGGGTGAGAGTTGTTGATGGGTTTTTTATGTGTGTGTTAAAGAGTGACTGAGGGTGGAGAGAGGTACAGAGGAAGACGGCGAGACAGACAGACTGTATTGGGCCAAGCAGAAGGAGGCATAACAACCTGACTAGCTTTGGCAAGGCATGCTCATCGAGTAGCTCTCTCTCTCTCTCTCTCTCTCTCTCTCTCTCTCTCTCTCTCTCTCTCTCTCTCTCTCTCTCTCTCTCTCTCTCTCTCTCTCTCTCTCTCTCTCTCTCTCTCTCTCTCTCTCTCTCTCTCTCTCTCTCTCTCTCTCTCTCTCTCTCTCTCTCTCTCTCTCTCTCTCTCTCAACACCACCTATTCAGGAGGAAGGAAGCAAAGAGAGGCACCACCGGAGAGAGACGACCAAGAGAAGGCAGCGTGACACAGCTGAAGCAGAGACGCAGAGAGAGAGGAAGATAAAGCCATTATCTTTCTGGGAGGGTGAGTGCCACAAGTTCCCCTGCTGTCAGGGCTACTAATGTTGTTTGCTGTCATTGTCAGCTGGGTTCGGGTGACTCAACGTCTCCTAAAATGGCCACATGAAAGACAGACAGATAAGCAGACAGAGGGCGAGAGAGAGGGAGGGAGGGAGGGAGGGAGGGGGAGATAGAAGGGGGACCCCGTGTCAAACAGCATTCTCAGCAACTATGTCACTGAGCCAGCTCAGTTTAGACTACCATGACACACACACACACTCTCACACACACACACACACACACACACACACACACACACACACACACACACACACACACACACACACTCTGTCATTCAATCTCTACCCCCCCCATGCTTCCTCTCTACACTGTGACATAAGGTTTCTAAACACTGGGTGGCTTCTGTAATCCAATCAACAGGTGATGGTCTTCACCAGGCCATAGGTGCACTTCCCAATTTGTATGTGTGTGCATGTGTGTGTGTGTGTGTGTGTGTGTTTGTTGTGTGTGTTTGTTGTGTGTGTGTGTGTGTGTGTGTGTGTGTGTGTGTGTGTGTGTGTGTGTGTGTGTGTGTGTGTGTGTGTGTGTGTGTGTCTTTATCAACTTCCAGCCACAGCACTGGCCTGGGAGTAGCTCGGGTGTGGTTGTGTGCTGAAGTTGATGAAACAATTGAGGTATTTTGGAGGCCAGTCACTTCATGCTGATGCTATCGCCCCTCTACCGGGCCGAGTTAAAGGGTGGAATAAAGACATGAAGAGGTCAGACTGCAGCTCAGCAGCCAAAGAATGTGTGGCTATTGCAGTGCTGCTAATTCCGACAAAAGGCCCATTCAAGAGGATAGCTCATGTCAGTGATTGAAAATAAACCTAAGTAATTTAAGATAGTGGTGTCTAAAACAGGGTGGAAAATTAACACCAGCTTTGGGCCAAAAGCCAAATGCTGACAAATATCACAAATATCCCGCCTCTCTCTCTCTCTTAGCGTGATTAAAAACTACAGGAATTCATATTCCCACCTGTCCGACGGGTTCCACAGCTGAAAGACTCACTTGCAAGATTTGGCTTGTCAGGGGGGTAGGCAAGGCAAATGATGGAAAAAGTTTGTCTACCCCAACAGCCACTTTGGCAGTTAAACAGCCAGCATTTGGAGGTTCTACTTGGTTCAAAAAATGTGGTTATTTGGGTGGTAAATTATCGTAAGTGGCTAATAGAGTTGAGCTCAAATTGCAGGTCAACGCTCTTCCTCTCTCTGCCGTTGTTTCAGTGTAAAGCACTGCTCCAACCTAACAATTTAATTCAGTGTCCCTTATTTTACTTTGTTAAAGTTGGCAACTCTAGTGGCTGGTGAGGTGTTCGCGACACTTTGGCCTGTAGATAAAAAAGCTGCTGCGCTTATCTAAAATACTCTGGGGATTCTGTTGGTTAGTGTCCTGCTGGCTCAGCAGGTCGAGGCACGAACCGTATATTATATCTATAGTATGTTAGTATATTATATAGTATAAACCAAAATGTGCATTGTAGAAAAAAACCTCTAGTGTCTCTCAACCAGCTAAACAGGCCAGTCCTTATAACGTCTATACAGCTGAAAACATAAATGGCGTGACTTCTACAATGGTTTCATTTGTTGCACTTCTGATGTGGCTTGCTGTTTCAAGTATTTCCCCCCGGGGATCAATAAAGTATCGATCTCTCTTAAAGTAATTACACTCAATGCAACGGCGTTTCCTATATTCATCCATTGTTGTGTGTTTCATGTTTTATGCGTCAAGATTTTGGCACTCAACAAGATTTGAAACAGACATTGACAGTGGCGTGCGTCATGGCATGCTTGTGTTCTTGCACACATGCATGCTCCATCTGGGCTGTGATGAATGTACACAGGCCAAACACCAAGCTATTTTCTGAGGGTAGGTGCTGGCTGTGAACTCTGACCCCTTCACCCCCATACATTGCAGCTAGTTTTTAGGTCAGGGCTGTCAACATGTCTCGTAATGAGAAGATTGTGTGTATGTTTCTGTGTATGTGTCTGTGTGCGTAGGCGCTTATCCACCCATGTTTGGTTTTTCAAAATTTACATTGAGTCAGAAGTGTAGTTTTACCTGTTTTTGCCAAAGCTCTTTTAGCTTAACAGACTGACACTCCGATCATGTTGAAAGTTAGATTGCTGACTATACGGTAGTCAATGGAATTGCCAGGTGTGAGTGTGCTGTCTCAGGGAAATGGCTTCATGTAGCCGAGTATCTTTAAGCAGCCCCCCCCCCCCCCAACTCTCTCTCTCTCACGACGAGTTTCTGGACCTCTTTTTTTTTTTTTTTTATATTTTATTTTCAAAGTTTTCAGATATTTAACAAACATACACAAAATAACATTACAAAAACAATCACAATACAATCACAAAACCCCTCAGTACAATGTCACTGACAAAATGATATTAATAAGGTACAAAACAAACGACACCAACAAACAAAACAAGAGATAAATCAGTTGTCCACTCTAGACATCTTACTTGTAGCCGTAGAGGTACAGGTTATGTTTAAAGATTACTCAATCAAGTGGGGAGGGAGGTTTTCTATATAGGAAATAAAAGGCTGCCATATCCTATCAAAACGGTCCATCTTGTTCCTCAGTGAATAGGTTATCTTTTCCAAAGGTATGCAACTTTTCACTTCAGACAACCACATTCCAATTGGGACTGGAACATCAGACTTCCATTTCACTGCAATACATTTCTTGGCTATGATCAGTAATATTTCAGTAAGTTTAATGGAGTTACTATGGGGAAGGTTAGAGTTCGTGAAATTACCCAGAAGGCATATCTCAGGGTCCATCGGGAAGACAATACCATGAATTTGTGATATAGTATCACAGACCGTTTGCCAGAAATCCCGTACTTTGTTGCATTCCCAAGTAGAATGGAGAAAAGTGCCCTCGACGAGGCCACATCTAAAACAAAGGGGTGAAAACTTAGAATTGAACCTATGTAGTTTGGAGGGAGTAAGATATGTCTGATGTAAGAAGTTAAATTGAATCAGTCTATATCTTGCGTTTAATGTACCTGTGACACCATCCCTACACAGATCCTTCCATAAATCTGGGTCAATTTCTTTACCTAGGTCTCCTTCCCATCTAAGTGAGTTTCTGGACCTCTTGACGTGCTGTAACTCACCTGACCCAACGCTGTTGGCCTTTGACCTCATGACCATAGTCTTTCTTGGCCGAGAGGGTGCTGCTCACACATACATGCACACTCACACGGACATGTTGATGTTATGTGCAGACTTATGTCCATGCATTCTCAGGAACACATAGATATGCAAACCTACACACACATTAGCAGCTAAATGTCCTCCTCGAAGCAGGGTGGCCCGGTGATTAGAGAGACTATCCCATAAACAAAAGGTCACAGATTCGAACTCCACAACAGCCACGTCCTGTCAAAGATGCTGGACTCTTACCTGACTGTTCATTATGTGTCACTCTGGATAAGAGTGTTAACATCGCGGCTTCCTGGTGCTGCTTAAGTTGGGCTGGTCTGATGAGCTTCCACTGTGACCTGTTTATTTTAGAACCAGAATCCCTCTCCTACCAAACGCTCTCGGGGGAAGTTTGTTGAGTCAGGGTGGGAACTTAACATTTTTGTCCATTTTCAAGTCAGATCAGTTTTTGGAACGGAACAGAAGCTCCAAATAACAGCTTGTTACCTGCCAAAGTGGCTGGTAGAGTAGACAAACTTTACCAGTCCTTGGCTTGTGGTTGGTGGTAAACTGATCCCAGCACAAAATGCACATGTAACTTCCCCTCCCTGCATCTCGTCTTCCTATTGCTGTCCTCATCTTAACTCTACTGGAAAATCCTTTCCCCAGCTTTGATTATAGGCTAATTCCTTTTGCATGTTTTTACTAGCTGGACTCTACTCTTGTTTCGGCCCTGAACTAGGCTAGGACAATCTGTTAACTATTTTTTTTGCCTTACTTGGTATGTATGGATTTTGTTGTTTCTGTCCCATTCAGTGTTGAGTGTTGATGTCATCCGGTTTCTGGGCCCAATTCACCTGTGTCACTGTTTTTAATACTGATTTTTTTCTTCTTCTCTATTTGTTTAGGGCTGTTTTATAAGCCCCTCAGAGTTTCTTTGTCTCGTCTGCACCGATTGTATTTCCTCCTCCTTTGTATGTGCACGTAAACTAAACCTAAAATGTGATTATTATTATTATTATGGCAAAAATGGTAATTCTGATTATTTTGCTCGATATTTTTTGCCAGATTGGTTCTCAAGCTCAGAGTTGGGACACATCAGGATGTCAGGACAGGATTTTGGGGGGTTGCAAGATGCTCTATAGAATCTGAAAAATTATATTTCACATAAACAAATGTATTATTTTTACATTTGTGTGGAAGGTGAATTGGTGAAGGGTACTTACAGCCTATAGGCATCTCCCAATAACCAATCAAGTTAAATAGCCTGATAGGGGAAAATAAGTCAGGATTTTTATTTTTCCATTTGATCTATTTTTACACTTGGAGCACAGGAAGCTGCTGTTAGGCATTTTTCATTTTTAGGGGTCCCGTGCTAACAAGACACCGGGTTAGAGAGTCTGAACATGGCCCTGGTAAGCCCCACTTGCCCCTGCTGTGCTTTAAGCTATCTCAAGGTCTTTTGCTGGGCAGTCATTTCTAGCCCCATTTTCTCTCTCTCTCTCTCCCTCTCTCTCTCTCTCGACCCCCTCCCTGTCTGTCTGTCTGTCTGTCTGTCTGATTCTTCCTGTGAGGCATTCCTCATTCCTCTGGCTTTCATCCTGCCCTCTCCAGTCTTTCTTTCTCCTCCTATATGATTGCTTGCTGGTCCAATTCCACAGAGCCTGCAGATGTTTTTGAGATTGTGCCCTGCTTGCCAGTGATGCGTAACCTCATCATTTTACATGTCAGTGGTTTGCAACCTAGGAGAGGCGAGATTATTTTGGAGGGTAATGAATTGATTTTCAGAATATGAAAAATATATTTTTGATATTTTTCATGAACCTATTAACCCAAAGGGAATTTCTCCATATGTTGGGGATCAAAGAGTAAGGGGCAAAAAAGGACATTAATAAAAAGGTAGGAAAGGATTTAAATGAAAATACAACACAATTAAAACATGTAAGATGGAGCACCTTCATGATACTAAGTACTACTAAGTTTCTATTTCTAAAAAGATTCTTGCTATGTTAGCTATTGACATACAGATTATAGATTTACAAATGTACAGTCCAGTGCAAAGCACATATCAGGTATCAGGTATGGGAATGTACATTGTTGGATATTCATCAGGTTTACAGAGCATGTGCAAGCGTGCATCTTGACTATTTACACATGACTACTGTTTTGTTTCTGTGTATGTGCAAGTGGCATGTGTACAGAACACACACAGGTCATGTGCATAGATGCAGATCAGACGTACAAATGGTGCAAAGCAGAGCACAGACACAGGGTCGTTCAGAGTCGGTGTCAGAGGTCCCCATCTATGTTTACGGTTGCAACAGGGGGCGAATGTGAGCATCTCTTTATTTTGGGGAACCCCTAACCCAAAAGGTATCGATCCACTGCTGTCTGCAACAGTACATTAATAGAGCCTGACACCATACACACCATAGAAGGCACACACACCAACCTGAAGCCTTCTCTGTATTACATGAAGCCAGTATGCCCCCCCCCCCCCCCCCCCCCCAGCCTAGTTCAAAATAAGGTCAGAAATCAAATGGGACCTGCGGCAAAGCCCTTAGGTGTTCCCAATGAGCTCTGGCTTGGGGAAGGACTATAAATACTCAATGCTGACTCTCCCCCATTCCCTGTGTCTGCCCTTGGGTGCATGCCCTGGGGACCCCTCTTCACCTGTTCCCTATGGCGGACAGTAGCAGATGGTGGTTGCTATCTTTGTGTAGATTTAACACGCATAAGGTAACAGGCCTACCTGACTTGGTAGCGAAATGAGTCAGTATAATCAAGTTTGTGTGTGTCTGTGTGTGTGGTGTGTGGTGTGTGGTGTGTGTGTGTGTGTGTGTGTGTGGGTTATCATCCGTATGTCTGCATCTGTGAGTAAGTGTGCACACCCTCGGTCTCCCGAAGGTACCAGTGTGAAGACAACATGGGGAAGATACAGCAGCCTCCACTTATGTTCACACCCCTGATAAAGATGAAGAAATTAGACTGTATAAAATAAAAGATTACAACTACCTAGTTACTGTATATTATAAGGTCAATTGTAATCCTCAGCACAAATACAATTATCTCAAACAAATGTAGTTTATAAATATAGCTTGTATCACATATTTTCCCTAGGATATAAAAAGGGTTTAAAGGAAGGAGGGAAGAGGAAGAAGAGGGCACAAGGCTATCTTGCCCCAAGGCAGAGTGAGATGGCTGATTTATGAGGCAAAAATACAACCGGGGGTCTCAGTCGGTTGAAGATCTCCAAGACATGCTGGTATCTTGTCCAAAACCAGTCAGCGTTGTTCTTGTGAAGGTCATCCACAAAAATGTAATGCACAGTGTCATCAGTGTTATGTTTGGCGTGACAAGGAGTACTGCTTATGCTAAGAATAACCTAAATGTCTACTGTCAAACATGGCAGTGGGGCGTCAGTATTTTGGGGTTGTTGACATTTTTCAGCAAAAGCCTTGTTCCTTCCGCCAAGAAGCTCAACCTTGGCTAAAATTGGACCTTCCAGCTGGATAATGATCCAAAACATACATCCAAATCAACTAAGAAAAGGGATAACAAACCATAAGGTCATGGCCAGTTAAGAAAAATGTCAGTGTCCGAACCTGAATCCAATTGAACATTTGTGGTTTGACCTCAAAAAGCTCTCCATCAAGTGGAACCAAGAGATCTGATTGAAGGACCTAGAAAGGTTGTGATCCCCATGTCAAAAAATACAGAAAACTGGTTGATGCCTCGTCATCATTATTATTAAAGCATAATATAAAATACACATAACATAAAGTAAAGCTCCATAGTTTAGCTTTAAATAGTCTCTTTTCTCCGTCTTTATCAGGGAACATAAGCAGAGGCTGCTGTATATCATGAGGGTAATTACACGGGACATTGGCTACAGCCCTCACATCCTCTGTCTAATTCTGTGTGTGCAGTGGTGGGATAGCAAGGTTGCACCATGATAGGCTATTGTACTGCAATCTTATATGATCAGGTCATAGTGTCTGTGTCTAATGTAGTGTAACTCTGTCTGTCTTTGTATTTCTCCTTCTTCCCTATTGTGGTTCAAGATAATTGTCCCAAATTAATAGAGCATTTAGTTTGAAACACAGTACACACTCAGTGAATACGTTTTTCAGCCAAACAATACAAACACCTGTAACCATTAGTGTAGTGTCCTTCTCCCATTGTATACCTCACTCCTGGTAATTGATTTTGATCATTATATTTGTGCCTTGGGCTGATGCTTTTATCCAAAGCATTTCCAGCATGTTTGTCCTCAGTGGGAATCGTACCCATAATCGTAACCTTGATTACCGACCCATCTGTCTTTCGCCACTCCTCTTTCTTTCCTCTTGCATGATCTTTACACCCGTGTTGTAATTTCTCAGTAAGTTATGGATCAAGTGTTGTGTCATATTAGCGTTGGCCTGTGATTCAAAAGGAAATATGAAGAAATTAAGTAACTGAAGGTTGCTGACTATGAGCACACTGTAGTTCCTTCATCCTCCATATGAATTGAAATAGATTTGGTAGGTGCCAGGCAGCAACCCTCTAAACTATTTTAGTGGGGTTAGCTGGCGTGTCTGTTTTCAAAACCATTTAAGTTCCTTGTCATTACTATTACAAGCAAGCAATACAAAGGAGTGCAAGAGTACCCTGACAGTAGATGTAACAGCAATGCAATAACAATAGATGTAACAATGTGATAGACTCTTAATAAGTGAAGAAGTCAATTAAATAAACTATTCAGAGCGATCATGGCTGAGGAGAGAGGTAGAAAGAGGTGCTTCAGTTGTTTGTCTCCTAGTCCTCAGGGACCTCAGTCCTGCCATCACACACCCAGGCTTTGCTCCTACACCAAGCTGCCCTCATGATAGTGGTTCTGTAGTCGGGACCCCCTCGGGGATCTTGAGGGGATCTTGTCACAAGATGTGAAAAATGCATTTCTAATGTTTAAATTCATCGTGTTTTAGTATTTGTGATGAATGCATTGCTTCGTTTGTTGGGGTTGCTGGCTGAAAAGGTTTGGAACCACTGCTTTATGTATTTAATCTACTAGTGCAGTGCTGGAGCGATATGTGCAACAGGTTACCATCCAAAGAACTTTCATTCAATTATTTGGCCTGTTTTGAAATAGTACAATACAGGCCTATATCGCAGTCTCAATACTTTGTTGACATTTACACTGCCTTTGAACAGCCATTTTGTTGTGTTTGCTGATATTTTCTTGGAAGAGCATCTTTGCCACCCTCCCCTACTTCTGTCTCTCTCTCGCTCTCTCGCTCTCCCTCTCTCTCTCTCTCCCTCGCTCTCCCTCACTCTCTCTCTTTCTGCTTCTCTTTCTTTGTGGCCAAACACAAAGGAGCTGTTATCCTTTGGCTGCCGGTTGCCATGGTGGCAGCTCACTGTGACTTCCCCCCTCTGCATTCCCAAGTTTTCGGTCCAAGTGGGTCGGGAAGCGGCCCGTTACTCTTGACCCAGCACCGTTTAATACCAAGTTAGCATTGGAAACTTATTGCACTCCAAACGGAGCATTTGGTTGGAGAAAATGCACTTTCTTGTGTTGTTTTGAAGTGAATAGGGTAATAAGTGAAGAGAGATTAATTCTGTCCAGTTGAGTTAATAATAAATGGATTCATCATTTCATTGTGTGTGTTTGTCTTTGTGTGTGTGTTTCTATGTCTGTTTTTGTATGTACAAGAGGATGTCTGTCTATAAGTGACGTGTATGTCTGTATGCTCTATGTGTGTATCTGTGTGTGTGCGTCTGTATATTTGTGTCAATGTCTGGATGTGTGCATCTGAGTGAGTGAGTGAAAGAATAAAAGGAAATGGTCGATCAACCAGTGAATTGATCTGTTTTCATGTCTCTTTGGCTCTTCAGGGATTCTGAGTGGAATGTCCAGGTCATGATGCCACCAGCATGTCTCACCCCACACCCAAGTGACCAGGGAGGGTGTGTCTGGCTGTCAGCCAATCACATAGGTAGCCCCAGTAGAGTCACTTCCTGTTCTTGTTCAGGGGCGTTTTCTCTCAGGTGCCTCCCACATCACTGACGCTCCGCCCCCTTTGGTAAGAATAGGAGTTGGCTCAGTTTTGATTTTTTCAGTAGTTCAGTAAGCATGCAAGTTCTTCAGTCGTTACATCTCCAGTCCTCTTGCAATAGTATAGGAATACATAAACTTAGCTTTTAAACATGAACTCAATATTTACCATCTTGTTAGTTGGTTCTGTTTCCTTGTATTCACAGACACACCACTGTATTTTCTTCTCCTTTTTTTTTTTTTTACCCAGGCCATAGTTCCTGTGCCCATCACCTCCACTCCCACTTCCTCCCAGAGTTCTGATCATTTCCTGTTTACCTTATCTGGGGATGCTGATGCCATCCCGTGGCAGTTGCCATGGAGACGGATGGATTCCGGTGGTAGGCCGTTTTGAGCACAACTTCCAGATGTTGTGCAAGATGTGGAGTGGCCAGACCGGCAAAATTAGACAAGGACGGGTTCAGAGGTGAGATGCTGTTCTTGGCTATAGTCTGATGAAGCCACAATACATACTAATCATTGTTATGGCTTAGTATGGCCTTCCTGTTATTTTACTCATAGCCTGTTACGTCTAGCCTATTACTAGTACAGTCTACCAGTATTGACCTGAATCGTAACATTGTTCTTCTCAGGTGCTGTGCGGCTCAGCTTCCTGATTCACACTGTATGGCAACATCACAGCAGGGACTATAGGACTTTTTATTCCTGTGGCCATCTTGCTCTGGCACTTTCTAGGACCCTACTTGACCCCGTTGCACAGACATTAGTTGAGACTTTTGCTCCAACTGATAGAAACCATGCGGCACATTCACGTGGAGTTAGCCCGCAAAGAGGCTCCACTAGAGCTTCCAGCCCAGGAGGGCGACCTGCCTCCTCCTACAGCCCCAACACAGGACCTAGACCCTGGGGTCAGACCAGGGGCCCCCAGGCCCTTCGGCCAGGAGGAGCTACGGCTCCAAAAGGTCTACCAGCTTTCCATCTTCTCCCAGTTAGGGGGTTTCTCTACCTCCACAGACCCCCACACTGAGGCCCAACAGAGACCTGTCCGACTGGGGGTGAAGAGGGGGCTGGAGGAGCCCCAACTGACTCACAAGCGCCCCCACCTGGGGGACTCTTCAGACATGGAAGCGCTGGAGGGAGGGGTGCTGTGTGGGCCAGGCCCAGCCCCAGGAGTTGGCATGGGGTTAGGGACGGGCCCTGGTGGGCCGGGTCCTGTATACTCCTGCACACTTATGGAGCACCGAGACTCGGAAGGGGGGCTGTCACCCAGATCTCCACCCCTTTCCCCGAGCCACACTCCCTCCCGACGCCCCACCCAACACAACCATGACAGGCCCATTCCAGACGTGTTTGCACCACTCTCTCCCAAATCACCCCCAATGTGCGACCCATATGGGCATCCCTGTGACCAGGGCCACCCCCTGGGTACCTCACCCAGGATTGAGCCACCTAATGGGGCGCGCACACCAACTTACTCACTGGGCAGCCCTGGAAATGAGAGCTGTGGTAATGGCTCATCTGCTGGCCAGCATGCCTCCTACACTTATGAGGTGTCCACGTATGAAACTCCTAGCCCCGCCAGCCCCGCCAGCTCCCCGGGCCCTTTCTCCCCCCCACACCACACAGAGCTCCAGGAACCAGGGGAGGCCACCGAGTGGGAAGCCGGGCTAGAATCTTCCCCACCAGAGCGAAGTGCCACCCAAGTTGCCTCGTCTTCCTCCTCTAATGGCTTGGCCTCCTGGGAGAAGACCCCCAGCAGTAACAGTCTCCGCTCATCTACCACCGGCGGCCACTGTCCGGCCAAGAAGAAGCTGCTCTCCCCAAGCGACACGGGGGAGTCGTGTTCAGAGGACGAGGGCCCCTCCACATCCAAGAGGAGCCGGCTGGCATTGCTGGCCCCGGGACTGGGCCTGGCCTCCTGCCGCAGCACTGATTCGAAAGCTGCCCCATACTGGAACCACCTGCTGCCCTCTGCACGGGACCGACCTAAGGTCAGCATGCGTGCGCACGCACACACACACACACACACACACACACACACACACACACACACACACACACACACACACACACACACACACACACACACACTCTCTCACATGGATCTTTTACACTTCACATTATCAAATCTCCTAGCAACCACAGCTGGCACCTTCACCGTCCATTATCTGTGTGCAAATAATGGCGAAACATATGACAACCAAGCTAGAAAAGTAAAGGTGAGTAGTCTGATAAGGTGAATTTCTTTCCAAGTTTAGGTTAAGGTGACACAGTAAGCTGCCTTGTCTCTAGCCCCAATCCCTTTGGTCTTAGTCTCTACTCCCAAGGATTATGAGCTGTAGCTTGAGACAAGTCAGTTCAGTCAAGGTGAACAAACTAGCTTGCTGGGTAGTTACCAATACCAAAACCCATAATTTGGCAAAACAAACTGACGTTAATGTCAGCACAGAACTACTGACCACTATTTACACTAGTTACTAGTGACGTAATGTTAGCTATTGTTAGCTAAGAAGCTTGCATTAAATAAACACAAATCAGCCAGATATATCACTGGCAAAATGATCAACTCCCAGTCCAAGACAGCACTGAAACTAACCATGTCTGTTGAATACTAAATGCAACCAGCTGTTCTCAGCCATTGTTGCCCAAACTGAGGACCTCCACTATGGCCGCCAGAGGCACCCTCTTACATCACCTGAAAGCCCCCTATAGTAATACAAGGGTCAGAGCCACAGTACGCTAAGACCCTAGCATGATCATGTATGATAGAAATAATGCTATAATAATAATGCTTTTAACGAGCCCTAATTATCTGCCTCTATAGAGAAGCTCTATTCTATCATGCTTCACATGCACATAGATGGCATGTATACATTTGCATGCAAATATATATCCACTTTTTCAAGATCAAAACACAGAAACTGCTTCATGTTTAGCTCCCCTGCTGTCACTCAGAACATTAAACACGCTGAATACATCAGTAGAAGAATGAGTAAAGAGAAGTCAGTGGTTGATGGTAAAACATCTGTGATCCTTGAAGGTCTTGGAAAAGTGGCAGAGGGAAAGAGATGGAGAAAGAGTGAAAGAATGAAGTGATGGCCCGCTCATTATCACGCCATGCTGGAACAGGCTGAGTAGCTCCAGAATGAAGCCCATTGAGGGAGCTTCCATTGTTCCCCCTTGTCAGTGTGCTGTGTCGCCCCATCTCTCTCTCTCTTGTACACGTACACACACACACACACACACACACACACACACACCTAACCGAACCCCCCCCCCCACCTAAAAATGGTTCTGGAAGTGAATTGGTTATATCTGAGCACAGGGAACCCAGAAAGAGCTGTGTGTATGTCTGTGTGTGTGTATGTGCATGTGTGTATTTTTTTTAGGGGGGGGGGGGGGGGGGGTACTATTGGTGACAAAAGGGTTTACTTGTTCCATAGGTTTCATACAGCGTAGGGGTCATTGTGACTAGATGTGTTTAGAGTACATGCGAGGGAAGCACAGACAGAAACAGGTAGAGGAAGGAAAGCACAGGCAAGACGGGGATTGAGACGACAGCCAAAGGAAGAGCTGAAGAAAGTAATCCGTTGAGGAGACCCGTGGATATTCTAAAATGCCTTCTGTGGTTTTGAGCGAGTGCGATGACGAGGCCAGGCCTAGCTGACAAAGAGCTCCACGCTTTGTAGCAGACATGCTTAACCAAGGGTTAGCTAGTACCAAAGGGCTAACCGTCAGGGAAAGGTTAGTTGTAAAACAAAGGCTAGCAAGTAGTATAGGGTTAGCTGACAGCGGGTTAGCTGACAGCGGGCTAGCCAACGATTGGGTGGCCTTTACTATGAGCAGCACCCTGGAAATGGGGAATGTGTGTGTGCGTGAAGCAACGTCCAGCACTCAGTGCCCAGTAAGTAAGAGGATATACAGGACAACGTTCACGCACACACATACTCACACACTCACACACTCACGCAAACCTGTCCATGATTAATTCATTATTTATATTGTCATCATTTTCTGAAAAAGTGCAACAGAGAAAGTTTCAAGCTATTGAAATTTCCTTGAGCTTCCTGTTAAGAGGTTTTGATTCGCCGTGTGATGACATAAAGCTTTTTATGGAAAAAAAAAACGAATTTACTGTTTTTCCTTCTGTCTTTAGAGTGCCACAGACTGCACTAGATCTGGGAGACGGATAAAAAGTGGGCTGCGATTAAAAAGGTGAGTTGACTTATACCTGTCCTGATCCTGATCCTTGTCTAAGTCAAGTCAAGGTGGTTATTGTTTTGTGTGTTTTTTTTCTTTAAAAGTGTTGTGAGTGTGTGTTTGTGTGCATGCGAGTGTGTGTGGGTGGATGTGAGAGCACCGGGCAATACGATGGAAGGAGTTCAGGTTTGTTGTATGTTATACGGAATAAAAGAGACTTGTTTCTGGACTTAAATACTGAGACGGTGGCGTGTGACATGTCATACTATATAATAACACAAATTTTCTATGTGTGTTTGTTGTCTTATACAGTCGCCAGCTGCGCAGTGGGAAGCACACAGATACCCTTCGTTCTGCACGTTCCAGCTGGCCCTCATCTTCCATCAGCAGATCACTACTGGGCAACTTTGAGGTACAAAACTGATCCAGTAGATCCAGGTTAAGTGTCCACTAGGAACCTTTCTTGGCAGCACTGGCTTCTTCTTCTCTGTATTTTCACTGAAAAGGACACACCCACTTGGTCTTAGTTTAGCCTGTTTTTAGTGTTCAGCAGTAGAAGTTAGAAATATTTCAATTTCTAACAAACACTTGTAGTACTTCAAAGGGGTTTATCACTACTAGCTAAAAAAAAAAAGAAAAAAAAAAAGGTGGACGGACACAGGGGCTCAGAGATGGTGAAGAGTTTGATGACTAACATAAACTCCTTCTTTGACAAGTCCTTATATAGGACTAGCTTTTTTCCTCATTGTTTATAGTAGACAATGAGATAGGCATGGTTCTATCAGTCAGTGCGCTGGGTGCTGAAAATACAAAAACAAAAGTTGGAAAACAATGCTGTGCTTCAAACATTTTTTTTTACTTGTTGCACAACATAAGCAGGAGCCACAACTATTGCTTCTCCAAGTAGCAGTAGATTTGACTGAAGAGTGCTAGGTGGACATCAGCCCTGCTTAAAAGTGACTTTGGGGAACCTTTAGGGGTTTTTCAGATTACAACTGTAGACTAGATAAATTGTTCATTTTGCACATAAACTCCATAAATTGCACAACTGTACATAGATAAGAGAGACACAAATCAACTAGAGTCCAAACACACTCTACATAGCTGTCGTTCACCTTCTCCAGATTCCATGTTTTATTTGCTGGTAAGCCAAGAGGCGGCTGCATGCACTGGGGAGCCTTAAAGGAAAAATCCACCCTAAAGCACTTGAAGCAGTTATTGGCGATGTACCTTGCATTCCTGGCTCCACTTTGTTGTTTGGTGGTGTGTTTTTCTTATCCCCTGCGGATAACTGGCCAAACGCAGATGATGTGACAACAAGGCAAGACAAGATTTTTCCAGCTCTGCCTCTGGAAAAAGGCCATTATTCTAGGTTGTTTTTTTAAATTTGCCATTTCAGCTTAAAAGGCAAGGAAACTCATCTCCATTCAGTTGGCTTGTATTGTGTTTGGCAAGTGGAACTCATATTAGCTTGCTAAAGAAAGCTACCAGTAGCTGCGGAGAAAAATGTAGTGCAAAAGCGTCCAAAAATATTTGGAGGTATTTATCTTTCTTGCTAATGTAGCCAACTACGACATTTTTAGACAGGGTGTGATGATATTACGCTGTTAAGGTTGGGTAAAGTTTAACAATGTCACCACGATGTGACGTCTCTAAAATACACTCTGTATTGCTCGCAGTGTTTCTTTTGCAGCAGGTGCTGTGTTCGGATGCTGTGTTCAATAATTCTTTGGTAAACACCTTGCCTCTGATGAAGACTGATTTTGACAGTGTCACACCATATAGCGGCAGACTGTAGACTCTGGTTCATGACTGTGTACTGTGTGTGTATTGTCCCAGGAGTCCATACTGAAAGGCCGTTTCTCCCCGTCGGGACGGATCGAGGGCTTCACGGCAGAGATCGGTGCCAGCGGCTCCTACTGCCCACAACACGCCACCCTGCCTGTGCAGGTTACCTACTATGACATCTCAGAGAACAGCGCACCCTCACCCTTCCTGGTCAGTCTGTGTGTGTGTGTGATTTTTGCGTGCGTGCGTGCGTGTGTGTGTACATGCTTTGTCTAGGACAAAGTGTTGGAGGACTTAATCTTAAAGGACTTAAAAGGACTTAAAAAGTTGCAGTGGAAATTTGAGCCACATGATCTTGATGTAGATTGCACACCTAGTTTGCAGCAATGTAAATGCACTATGGAATAAGTTTGATTTCAGTGTCACAGTGATTTAGGGTGTTTAATCAGAGTCTCTCTCTCACAGGGGGTGATATCCCTCGAGCCTCTTGGAAAGAAAGGATACAGCATACCCAAAGCAGGGACCATTCAAGTGGTGAGCTTGTCTCTCTGTGTTTCCATCTCACCCTCTGTATTTCTCTCCCTCTAATCCTTTCAGCACCATATTGAACTTGCGCTCACTCAAGATGTTCACATAGTAGGTCCTTTGAACACCTGAGTACTGTTGGTTGCAAGTGCATAGGAGGTACACAGTTGAAGGTCAGGTTGCCTATAAAATGTGTGAAAAAACACAGTGTCTCTTATTTGCAATCACAACACAAGATTTACAAGCTTTTCTTCTTGTGACCTTCATACCTGAGAATGTGTTCACAGCATTACTTCTCTTACACTTGAGATTGAATCTAAACGTTTGCCAGCAGGTTTGAATTGACCGAATTCTTTGTTTGTCTGTCCACAGACCTTATTTAATCCCAACAAAACTGTGGTGAAGATGTTCCTGGTAACCTACAACTTTGACGACATGCCTGTCAATCACATGACCTTCCTGCGCCACCGCATCTTCCTGGTGCCTGTGGAGGAGGGGGTTGAGGCGAAAGGGGAGGGGTCTCCAGGGGGCGGAGTCATAGACAGGAAGAAGATTCTCTGCTACCTGATACACCTCAGGTACAGTTCGACTGTTTGTACTAACAGTGTTTTTGTGTAGAATAGTATAGATCAATGCTTGTAATTGAACAGCTATATTTCAACAACGTTTTTGTTATAGAAATGTGTTTTGCCAATACGTTTTCTTTCTGACTCCTTATTTCAGATTCCAGAGCTCCAAATCTGGGAAGATCTACTTGCACAACGATATCCGGCTGCTATTCTCCCGCAAATCCATCGAAGTGGACACAGGGATCCCTTATGAGCTGAAATCTTTCACCGAGGTGCCAAGAAACCCTAAATACTCCCCCCGCGTGTGACCCCCCGCCCCCCTCCCTTTTGCTTCACCCTTCGACCCCCAAACGCCAACGCAGCCCCTCCCCCTGTTTCCCGAAGAGGGGCACAGACAAGACTGCTAAAACGATGGACACAAAACTTGAAAAGACTTGACACACATCACATGCACACAAGACACACGTACACAGATGATACAGTGGCAGCCAATGAAGAAGTCCCCCTTTATGCATTCATCCTGCATCCTGCATCTCCAAAACATCATACAGTCAAACCAAATTAGCGTGTTGTAAAATAAAACTCGTAACGTCTAGTTGGCAGGCCATTCCTTGTAACTTCCTTGAATTTTTTTTTTTTTCCAAACACTTCCCGTTTTGGATGCAGCAGTATAGTAGTAGTGGGACTTTTCCAATGGCTACATCTGTGCATACAATACATACAAATAAATGCACATCGATACACGCACCCACCTGAAAACAGACTGGCATGATTCATGCACAGAATATACCTGCGTCACAACTGAACACTCTTCTGGTGGCGACTCTCAAAAGTTCAGTGTTAACGTGCATGCCTTGTGACTAAAACACCTGAATTTTCCTCTAGTGCCGTATCACACTGTCCTTCACTCTGCCTGCAGTCCCACCCCCCGCACCCCCCTCCCCACCCCTCCCTCTGCTCCCTCACCCCCAGTGCCAGACCAATCACAACTCTGCAACCTGCGAATTGATAGCGAGGCCCAAACAGCGCACCCACTTTTATTGGGTGGGTTGAAATCATTTCTGACCAGCGGAGTTGGCGATGAGCAGAGACACGAGAACACTAGTGAAGCGAGGGGCTGAAGCGGAATCGACCGTCTGAATCGGATGTCTACCATTTTACATGTTCAGAAACCCCACTCCGACCCGATAGGCCAAACTCAGGACATACTCTGTTGACGTCTACAGATGAATAGATCTCTCTCCCTCCCATCTCAAAACGCCATGGTACGGACCACTGTGTATGTTATGCCAAGCCAAGAGGGCCATACCATGTTATGAACAGCAGGGGAATCCAGTTCATTTTATGTAGCCAGACTGAGGGACACTGTGCTTTTTTTTAATTTTTTTTTTTAGATTCTGTTCAGAACAGTCCGATATGGGAGCAGAAAACGGAGGGAAAAAAAGAGCTGTAGTATTTTTAATTTATGTTTTCGCAAATGTCTTAATAAGCAATATGCTGCACAAAGTAGAGTGTGTTTTTCAGCCAGACAAGCTTTCTCTCTGGAGGGAGAGTGAGGGGGGGAGAAAGCAGGAGAAAATAGAGAAGGGTGAGATAAGGGAGGGAAGTTGAGGGTGGGAAGGGTGGTGGGGTATTTAATATGGGGGGAAAAAGTCTATGTATATTTAAAAGAATAAACTCTGCGACTGGCGAGTAGAACCTGTGTGTGTGTTGGTGGTTATTAACAGATGTACTTTTTACTACATCCCTGCTGAAGTATCGCTGCACTTGTAACTGTCTTGAGAAAATGTATGTTATAATACACAGTACAAATTCAGTTCCATTGTATTACATTTGAGAATTTATAGATGGCAGGATAGGTAGAGGAGGACAGTGACTACCACTGCTGCATCAAGCTTATATTAGTTGCTTTATGTGTGTGTAACATGTTTGAGGTAAACTGCAGTTAATCTGCTCACAAATTTACACCTAGCATGACCAGTTTTAATGGTGTGTGTGTGTGTGTTTTCGACGAGAGCAAAATATAGAGTGTCTAGTACTTTGTGTTCAGGATGGAGACACCATAGTACCTTACATAACACACACAATGGGGCAGCAGTCGTCTTATGGTTAGACAAGCAAGCCTGACACCTGAGGGAAATTACACCTTCAAAATTTCCTTCGAGGTATCCTTGAGCAAAGCACGTAGCCCCCCATTGCACCGGTGCAACTGGTCAGTGGCTAACCACAGACGTGGTCATGCTGGGCAGCTCTCCAAATATGATTGTCTAACTGTGTGAATGTGAAGCAGGGCGTCGCTGAAAAGAGCATTCAAACTCTACACATCGCCCCCAAGGTAAATAAAGGTTCAAAAATACTAAATAGCACAGAAATATTTGACCAACCAAACAGACATTCATTACTGCCATACATTAATGCCTGCCAGCAAGGCATTATCCATATATAATCCAAAAGTATGGATTAGAGATGATGTGTGATAATCCTGACCTGGCCAAAAGGTTTAGTTACATCCACTAACAAAGTCTATATGTAGGTCATATACCATCCAAACGCTAACATCCTTTATAACTGGAGACTGAAGTAGGGTGGTGCTGAAAAAAAACATCTTCCCTGGGGAAAATAAAAGTAACAAATATATGAAAAAATAACCCCCCCAGTTATTCAGCCATACACCAGTCCTGCCACAGGTGAGGTGTGTTTGTATTCTTAGACGGCTCAGATGGGTGTTATTAATACTGTAAAGTTTAACTAGAGGTGAGGGGGACTGGTTAAGACCAGCAAACCCTGAGAGACCTGCCAGCGCTGTTTACATGAGAGCCAGAATAGGAAGGAAAGGGGAGGAGACTAGCGCATGGGGTCGGAGTAGAGACAAATGTGAGCGCTGTTTGAACCTGATGGTGTTTCAAACTTTTTGTCTGCTCCTTAGCTCTTGTTTATCTCATTTCCTTTCCTTGTGCTTACATGAGAATCATCTGTCAGGGTCCTACAGCTCTGACCCTTCCTCGTGGTGGCTTATTATGCTGTTGATCTAGGAATTTATGCTTCTGGTACTTGCACTCATTGTAGGCCACTCTGAGCATCTACTAAAAACCTTACACATATAACGTAAATGATTCATCTTATGAGAGGTGTGTGAATAGGGGCTGTTGGCAGGTCTGAAGCCCTATTTCACCCTGTAGCGAAGACAATAGCACCTGTACTACCAAACATTGGTGTCATGCTGGTTTCCGACCCCCGGTGGCGAGTATAGGTATTGCAGCTCCACATGCAGGCTGTGTCATCTGTATGTGGCGGTCAGGAAGGTCAGAGGTCAGCTGCAGAACAACACCACTGGAGCTGGTAAGGAATTCGGTGTCTTGCTGAAGGATTAAACCCAGGCCTTCCAGTTTAACAACAGACTCCCTAGTTGATATGTCACCATGCTGCCCAAAACATATAGTAGAGGATGGTTTTGATCCACCAACCTCTGGGCTACAGGCCCAGCATGCTTACACTGCATCACCCAGCTACAGTATTTATGTCCTGGAGACGGGAGAGGCAGACTAAAGCCTCCTCCCCTTTCTCTCTCCAAGCCAGTCAGATAGCTCATAATAATGATTGCTTAGTGCTTCTGTCAGCTGTCAGTTTTGGCATCTATTGCTTTTGCTTGTGGTTGATAAACTAGTAATCATCCTGCCAGGATCCTGAAACTTACTTGTCAAATCTAATGATGAAATCTTAAGATTTATCTTTTTTTAGATATTAGATGGTTGGATGTAGTTCTTTGGCAGGAGCACACAAAAGATTCATCGAGAACAGATGAGTGATCAGCACAGAACAGATCTCTAGTCAGTTCTCTTGGTCCTTTAACTGTAAATAAAGCCTGAATCTAAGAATTTAACAATTAGCTTTGATTCATCTTTACATCTTAAGCAACATGCATTATTAAAAAGCTGGTTTAGATTTCACAAACCTAAGACACTGTAAAGATTAGATGGGTTTTATTTCATCACCATGTCCACAGTCGCCTGCAGTGCAGACATCTCAGGGAGAACCATGTTTTCTGATTTCTCCAGTGCCTTTAGTATAATCCAGCCTCAATCCACTATTCACATAATCCACTATTGCTGCATGATGGACTACCTTCAAGGCCGCAGTATGTTAGGATGAAAGATAAGCTTTCTGACATTATGGTAACCAACACAGGGGAACCCACAGTTTTATCCCTTGTTTTATTTACTCTGTACACAGCTGACTGCAGGCAGCCGTCCTGTCTTAGCCACCTTAGCTGGCTCTGCCCTTTTTGGTTTCTAATATTTCTAATGCCAACAACCAATTTATATAGGAGTTTGAGAGATTTGTCAACTGGTGTGATACAAACTGCTTTAACCTTTAATGTTATGAAGACCAAAGAGTTGGTAACTGATTTTAGGAAGAGGAAAGAGAGGCGCCCACCCGTCTAGCACAGATAAATCAACGACCTGCATTCTATTATTCTCCATTCAGTGAAAGCAAGTTTGAACAGCAGGTTGAAAATAAACTTTGATCAATCAGCTCTTGCAATTTAATTTAATGTGCTTTATTGAAAAGAATGATAAAACTTCAGACTTGATATTTGATTCCTATGATAGAGGTTGAACACATCACAAAGATTCATGCCTGAGATTCAGCTATGAACTTTGTTCACTGAGTTCCAAAACACATAATCACATAATACCACACAATAAAACCTTCATCAAATACAATCATGTATTTGTAGTATGAAAAATAAAACTAAAGACAAAATATATCACAAAGTGTATGTTGTGTTTGTTTTGGTGTGTGTGTGTGTGTGTGTATGCATGCATGCTCCGGTCTGGATGTATTCTGTCCCATTCTTTCAGTGCTCAGGTTGGGTGGAGTTAGCTTTGGCTCGTCACTCCTCCATCTCTATATGACGTCAACCAGTGTGTGGGCGGCGCCCTCGATGGCCTGGCTCAAGATTGACAGGTGGTGGTGCACCTTGTGCCAGTCGCTGGCCAGTCCCGATGACATGGCATTGGCATAGGCATCCGCCAAACCTGGGAAGGTAGGCTGCCTGGCGTCACTGGAGGCCCAGATGACATGCCTGACATTGCAAGACAAAAACATGATGAGGTCACATACATGTTGCTTTGCTCAACATGCTGCTGAGGTAAATAATTACCATCACCAAACCTCTCCTAAACAGGGAAACAAAGAAACGAAGCAGAGAGATGGTTGGCACGTCGTCTTCTCACCTGTATGCATATTTATCTGGGAAAGCCAGGGGGTCTAAGAAAGCCCGGTCCAGGAGCATGAGCTGGTCGTTGATCCTTCTGACCTTCAGTGGTCTAAGATGAAGATGAAGATGAAGATGGAGAGGGAGAGGGGGGTGGTTGTTTGTCATTTTTCTTTGCGGAGGGGTAGGGAGTATACAATGTGTGCTGGGTGTGTTGGTGCTCTTACGTTTCATTCGCCAGGTCTGAACCTTGAATCACCTGGTCCAAATCAATGGCGGCCGAGCGAAACTTGGCCACTGCCCTTTTTAGTGGTTCTGGAACAAGACAGAGATCCACTCCAGCCACTAAGCAAAGATTTCACCTTCTCTAATCCCCTGTGACTGTTAGTATCAGCCTCTGTTGTTTGTCTCTAAAGTGCAGCCTGAAGACATTTTTATATATATCACTGATTCTGTTCTCATAGCCATTCCAGTGGCGGCCGGTGATTGGCTGACTAAGTGGGGCGGGTCATGACAGACACAGAGATCATAGAGTAACATTGTAGCCCACTCGAGTGCACAAACAACAGGGCTTTGGTCTTTTAACTGCTACAGTTGTAGTGCTATTTTTAGTTATTTTTTAGTGCCGGAGCGCAGTCAATCAAATATGACTCATCACGTCTCTGTGCTCTCTTGTGCCATCTACTGACCATGACTACAATGTTCGTTTGAATGGGGTTAAATGAGAATGGCCAGGTCGTTCTGCTCAGCGTCCCAAATGCTGTCATAGACCTCAAGCTAAAGTGCAGTCCTTCCAACAACCGCTAGGTGGCAATGCATGTCAATGTAGTGTGTGAGGGACGTACGACTCGGCGCCCCAGAGCAACAGAGACGGCTAATGAAGTCCGCAAACCAACCAAAGCCAATTATTCAACATACATGTATTGACTAGAACACATTTATATGAATTATAAATACAATCTATGAAATGTGCTCAGATTAAAAAAATATATATAGATTTTTTTTTTCCTCCATCCAATCATGTGGGGCGCCGCCCCTAGCGTCCCTATGGACGAGCCGCCACTGCTGCTGTAACTTGTTCCAGCCACATCAGTGGCATTTGGGGTATGTGAGTCCCAAGAGGCTGTAGTAATGGATTAACACAACTGGTTTGGTCCAAGTAAAAACCAACAAAATAAGGTCCAAACATAAACATAAAACCCCAAATAGGACCAAATCTACTGTATATCTTCTGGCCAAATCGAGTTGATGAACCCACCAATTGGTGCTTTTATCTGAATTAGATTTGCTTTAGTGTGTGTTGGGTCTGGCCACTACTACTGCTCCATCGAGACACAACCCTCTTCTCGCCCTCCTGTTCTTACCCATGGAGATTTTCTGAACTGTCAGCTGATGTTGGTAGAGGTCCAGTGCTTTGGCGAGGTAGCCCTCCAGACCCTCGGCATAGTCACTGCAGTTTAACGGCAACACTAAGCTGTCGGCCAATCGTATCAGGACGTTCCCCGCTGTCCTGGCAACAGCTTGGTGACTGGTGAACCCTGAGAGACAGATGTAGTAGAGAGAGACATTACACACAGAAGAAAAGGAAGTGAGAAGGAAAAAGACTGTACATTGGTAAATTATAGAAAGATGTAGCCATTGTGGAAGTCCTGCTTACTACTGCATATTTGGTGAACTACTGTATTTTCTATATTTTCAAGTTTGTTCTAGAAGTTGAAGGAATGGTCTGGTCCAATTTTCTTCACTGTATAACACTGAAGAAGGATTTGTCTGCAGTCCTTATGCAGGATAAATGCATGCAGGGGGACTTCTATAGTGGCTACTACAGTGTAAGAAGTTCAACACAAGTGTGAGAGCCAGCATTGCTCACCGGGGTCAATGAACCTGGAGCAGTAGTCAAAGGTGTCGTACGCCGTGTGGTATGCAGGATAAATTCGAGCATTCGTTTTCGTCTGTATGAAGCAAAATGTTCATATGTTCAATGAATTAAATGACCATGCTGCTAGGGTTTCTATGTCTAACTGGTCTGTTCTCTGTAACCCAATATATACCCTTCTCTATTTTCTATTTTAGAGAGAAAAGAGGAAAAGCAGGTATCAGGCTTAGTCTGTCCTCCAGATCAATATCAGACTTACCAGCTAGTGACGTCTACTTCTACTACTAGTTCTAGCATCGTACCCTGTCATATGTATACGAAATGTCCATTGAGGTGATCCCCAGGTAATGGACGAAGGCGGCATAGTCACTACCTGCTCCTGTCAGGAATCCCACCCTGCAGGGAAAAGAGAACATCAACACTGTAAAACACACATACAAAATTTGAGAGGATACAAACATGGATAATAAACCACAGACGAAAGGAACTACCGAGCTTGGCAATAGCTTCATTTTTAAATATCTTTATCTTGCAGAAGAAGCTTAAAACATGAGCAAAAAAAAGCAACAAAAGATGTTTGTCTGGTGGATCGTGTATGGTTGTGATGAACATGAGGGCCAGATGAGGGTCTCTTTTTATTTTTATTTATTTGGGGACATTTGACTGAGCATGCATGAAATATGACTGAAATGCATGCATGCCCAATTCACATCACATTCACATCTACCAATACACCCCAGACTCATCTTCTGTTGAAGTAATTTGGGGTTTGTGGTCTTGCTTGAAGGGCTTTTCAATTCTTTTAGTGGGTTAAGTTGTAGGATCATTGCCCGTCACAGAAGAACTGCAGCTTATTACCTAGGAATGATACCATAGGCAGGACTGCTTCTGTTGGCAAATCGGAGCCAATTGTCATACACAGATGTAGAGTCCAGTCCAGGTGCCTTGACCTGGAGAGCAAGCACACTTTCATTCAATGACACCGTAGTGACACCGGGCCACAGGATGCTGCATTCCAGGTGCCCAAGGGGGCTCATGACATGCGAGACACCTAAGCCCTTCACCGTGACATCTACTACAATCTACAGAGACATGCATGACCAGTATGACCAGCATGCACCCCTGTTATAGCTCTCAGACACTTTGGCGTGCTCACTCTGCAGGATACAATGAGCCTTCAGTGATCAAAAGGCTGTGAGCCATTTGGTCTCAGTAGGACCTATTGTCCCTCCAAGACCTTGTTGGAACAAAGGAACAAAGGCTGCAAAACTTCCTTCCTTCCCGAAAGACTTTTTGTTCAATTCAGTTCAACTTTATTGTCATTATACTTTATTATACTACATTACTATATTATATACTAGTATAGTATATATTATTACTATATTATACTATACCAGAGCACATGTATAACTGAATGTTTTATGGGCTTTATTAACTTGCCTAACCCCGAACCGCTCACATTGGCCAAGGACAAGTGATAAAAACATCTCTCAAAATATTGTACTTTTCCATAGTGTAGGCCTTCTTCTCTTCTCTCCCTGTGGCTTACGTTATGTCCCATAATCATAATTAGTATTAGTATTGATTCAGTCACGCTAAATTCTCCGCTCCATCCACTACAACACAAAGACATAAGAGCTGCTTTGGACAGTGGTGCTACCCAGGAAGCCAACGAGAGAAACACCGCCCCGCCCTCACAAGACCTCACCTGTTTAGCGGCTGTGAAGAGGACGTTCTGTACCGAGGGCATCCCTGAAGCTCTGAGGGTGGCGTTGGCTAAAGAGTGGAGCATCGAGTATTTGGATTAGTGTTACTAAGGAGGCCTAACATTCCTCAGAAATTGAGATGGCCGAAAGGTGAGCAAAACCTTGGGGACAGAGCCAAAGAGCCAAAGTAAAGCTTGAAGCTGTGAACAGGTAAGCAGAGCTGTACAAGAGATGATGTGACTGTTGCTGTGATTTCTGTCACGTGTCTTTTGTAATAAAGATTTGGTTTTAGACTTTTCACTGGTAGGTAGCAAATGCTGTTCTTCTTACCAAATACAGCTATGTCCACATTGATGTAAGCAATGGTGCGTTCACTGAGTTTGGTGAAGTATTGCTGAGGGAAAGTAAAGAGCAAGTTTAAATTTGTCATTGTTGCTAGGTATGTAAAAAAAAATTAGGAATACACTTAATTATTGCTTGTTGTGTCTAGGCAATTTGTGGATTGATTGGAAATCACCTCGGTGTACTCTGCAGATCCAATCAAGCCAAACTCCTCCGCCCCCCAACTCCCAAAGATAATGGACCTGCGAGGCCTCCACTTGCCTGCCACAGAGGGACATAGATTAACTCTCTTTTTATTCCCATAATATATCTGAGTCAGTCAGTCATGTATCAGCTGGCCAGTTTGTCAGTCAGTGTGTTAGTGTTTAAATCTCCAGTCAGCCAGCCGGTCAGTCACGGCTCTCCTTACCCTGCCTGACCATCCTGCCTAGCACCCTGGTCACTTCCAGCATGACTGATGTCCCACTGCTAGGGTCAATGGCGCCGTGGACCCAGCTGTCCCTGTGGTTCCCATAGATCACATACCTGTCTATGAACACACACACACACACACACACACACACACACACACACACACACACACACACACAAATAAAGCTTAAAACAAAGCAGCCATAAGTTGTAAATATATGACTAGTGACGGCAGAATTTTGGCCCGAGGATGTGGTCCCACCTCACCTGGCTCGATGCTCCCTCGGATGACTCCCATCACATTGGACGAGTTCTTCACCTCTTCATGGTTGTAGACGTCCAGTTTCACATCACTGGAACAGAGGTTCAAATTCAGAAGTCGATATGGGACGTTCTTCTGTATTTTTTACACAAAAATCTTGTCTAATGCAGCTTTAAATGTAGTTGGTTGGAACAGTTGAAAACCTGTTGGTGAAGGAACTTGTGGGTTTGAACCCCGGCCCCCCAACCTTGTAGGTGCAGTTAAATCCTCCCTGCCATTCAGCTGGAGCTAGCACTCCGTCCAGCTCACTGTGACGATCAATCACAAACAAACAGCACAACTTATTTATTATCAATCACATTTTTTGTGACAAATGAATTCTGCAAGCAGGATTGTCCTATCACGAACCAGATTAATGCGTAGGCATCCTCAAATCCAATTGGTTGAATTGGAATGGGAGGGATCCCTGTAATGTTCTCAGTTGGAATTCTATAGGTTTCCTCTGCAAAATAAGCAATAACAGTAACTCATGAATTATATTGTTAAATATATATATTTCTTTCAGTTTATGTGTATCTATACAGTGGTAGCCATTGTAGCAGTAATGGAGCCAAAGTGTGGTTGCCACTGGTTACCTTTGGCAGCCAGGTAGGGTGTGAGCATGTCTCCATACTGGGTGGTAAAGGAACCTCTCTCCACGCCGGAGGGGGGCATGTACCAGGAGTGAGGGTAAGTCTCATTTAGATCAGACATGAGACCATCATTGATGTCCAGAGGGTCTGTGTACACAAGCACCCCAACGACGCCATAGGGTGCTGCATTGATGGCCTGGATGAGACAAGACATAGACAATTTATTGATTCCTATCTATCTATCTATCTATCTATCTATCTATCTATCTATCTATCTATCTATCTATCTATCTATCTATCTATCTATCTATCTATCTATCTATCTATCTATCTATCTATCTATCTATCTATCTATCTATCTATCTATCTATCTATCTATCTATCTATCTATCTATCTATCTATCTATCTATCTATCTATCTATCTGGGATTTTGATGAAGTCCGTTTTGAACTGTGTATGTCTGAATTGACTTTGGCAGAAATCCTTAATGGCCCTGTTTCACTCACATGATTGAACGTGTGGTAACACCCCCTGGCTTGTAGATCATACTGATTGACTACTGGAGCATTATTGACTCAGTGAGATAACGATAACGTAAGTATTGCAAGCTTTATACACCTTTCTTTGTGTGTTAAACAATAAATGGATTGTACAATATCTTGATAGTTTTCCATTTTATTTGCATGATTACATGATTTCAGGACAAAAAGAGACACAATTATTATTTGCTAAAACACTCACAGCTGACTAGCATGTAACCAGTACTAGGGAAGTTTTACTTGTTCCTTTATGGTGAAATATTTTCTAGAAACCCTTTTCTTTTCTAACAGGTTTTTTCACTTTTTATTTTGTTCATGTTCATGTGTTAAGTTAATAATAACAGGTTCCGCCTGTGAGGACTTAGTCTTCAAAGTAATTTAATTTATGAATGACATGGGACCTTTAATGTAATGGACCGGTGTACTCACTTTATCAGCTCTTCCTGCTCCGCCATATCTGGTGATAGCGATGGTTCCCCTTAGGTCCAGCGTCTGGTTCAACAGCTGGTAGTCGCTTGGTTTCCCCTGGTTGGCGTACACCAGTTTCCCCTAAAACCATTTTTATTGGTCGATAACAAATCAAGTAAACCATTGTTAAAGTCAACACTGTCAATAAAGTCTTAGTACGGTAAATCAGCATATACGAGAGCAGCAGCACAAATTACTGACGACCAGAAACCCCCTGATCAGGTTCATAAGGGACTAAGAAGTCAGAAATGTAACTGAGGGAAAACCTGTCCATGCCTTAAACTGCATTATGGCACATATTTATTTACTGTTGTTGAAGAGATTTTTTATTTAGGCAGGAATAAAGAGAGTTGCAGGAATCAAGGTGTGGAAGAAAATACTATGTACCTATGTTTTCTTTATAATACTGTCATTCATGTGTTGGAAGGCTGAATAGCCTTGTTAAGAAATACTGACTCAGCATAATGCCTCCTTTATCACTGTGCTCTTCAATCATTAGTTTCTGGGCCCCTTTTACCATCACAAGAGTTTACTCCCAGTTCTTCCTGATCCTCATCAGATATCTGGGTATCCTCGAACTGGCTGGTCTGTGTGTGAAACTGTCACAGTTGCCCAGAAGTGTGAGAGTTACAGGCCATAAGGTCATTAGGGGTTACCGAGCTGGAACCTGAGAAGTTACACCTCTTCATGTATGTTAACCACACTCTCCCTATAAAGGTTGAGCACACTTTAACACATTGTGGAAGACATGCATAACACTTGCTGTGTCTGTATCTCTTCCCATGCTTTTTATATATTAAAGACTTGATGCAAGAGAAACTGTCTAAGAGGAGAATTTATTCAACACTAGGTAAAGATAGGAGCAGAGGATAAAAGTGTGTATTACTTTCTACAGATTGCCGAACAATAAAAATGGCTTGATTTTTGACATGGTTCTTCACTGAATGAAACAGGACTGCACAACTCTCTTTTCCTGAAAATCACACGTTAGGTCAATATCAAAGTTTCTGGCAGCTGGCTTACTATCAGCTGATAGAATGCCTGATTTATTCTGAATCAAATTTATGGTATTATGGGGACAAAGTGGTACCATTTCTGAATTGTCTTCATTGGGTTGTAAAGATCTGGGACATCTACATTTTATATCAGCAGAGCATTCTTCTTGATTCTTGCATTCTCCGATTGTCATAGATAGTAAAATGGCAATGTTCTCGGTTGTCTTTCATTGCATTTCTTCATGCAGCATCATTGAATGTGCCACTACATGACAATCTGAGCAGTTTATGACTTTTTCCTCAACACTGCTGCATTCCTTGCCCATTAAAACATAGGTGTACATAAATATGTTCAATCCTATCATGATCAGTTCAGTAGATATGAAGGATCCCAATGAGCACTAGAGGTCTTTCCAACATTGTGTCTATGCTTTAGCTCTCATATAGTCCAGGATCTTTTTAGAACAAGCAATAAACACATTATTACATATTAAACAATATATAAACAGATGTAAATATAAAAGAATATGCACCAGAGAAGTCCATATGGACAAGATAACGGGTACTTTATGATTTCAAATATAGTTATTGTAATGCTGACTGCACAGTTGTCTGGAAATCTTATGGATAGATAGATAACAGTATTATAAATTGGCCAGATGTATCATCCCTAACAGATAACAGGCTGTTGTTTATTACCTTGGTCTACACCATAACATTGACCGTTATCTCTACTTGATAAGATAGGTGAAACATTTTGACCTTGAAGACACCAGTTGTGAAACAGCAAGGCTTTGTGGCACCAGGCACCGGCTTTTCACATCTGGCATTGACTGATCTTCTGCCAACTGAAGACCGATAGAGGCAATATTCTGTGCTATTTCATTATTTTTTCTTGTTATTTATACAATTTGTTGTTTTTTTGAGTCTTTACGTCATTTGGTTATTGTGCTCAGTTTTTTTGTTTTGGCTTGAGACATCTTTATAAGCCCCTTGGGGTCTTTGTCATCCACGATTGTAATTCTTCTTACCTTTTTTTTGGTTTAAACATTGTAAGCTTTCATCTGTCACCTCCATACCAGAGTCTCCCTGTTTGTTTTTATTTGTTGGATAGTGATCTTTTTGCAAACCCAGGTGTGAAGAGACACATTTTTCATCGTGGACGTTTAGTCGATGCTCTTATCCAGAGTGACTTACAATGAGCACAATAATAGAAAAAACGTCAATCCTCCATCGCCTGATCGCCATCACAAGCAACCAATACTAAAGGAGTGCAAGGGTCAGAGGCACAGTAGGTGTAATAAAATATTCCTGTGACCTCAGAAGTTTGTGTAGGACAGAGGACAGAGTGGTGCTAGGGCACTACTGTAAACAGGACATGAGAAAGGAGAAAGGAGCCTCAAATAGCCTCAGAGGTTATGACGGTGTGATGTGACAATCATGTGATTTTTATAGTTTCAGAGAGTTACTACCTGACTTTGTGTTTGCGTAGTTTAAACACAGAGAGTGACATAAACATTGGCAGTCGATCTCTTTATCTGTCCATTTATCTACCAACTTATCTTCCATCTACCCATGCACATGTCTCTGTTGTACCCAGCTGTCCATCCAGCCATCTGTGCACCATAGTTTGACAAGCATACATTACATACTTGGCATGCTGATATAATCCTATTTGCACATGAGCTTGACTATGGCCGTAAAAATAAAACTTTTCAGGGGGGTTGTGAGATAATTCATGGAATGTGAAAAATTATATTTCAAAATATATTTCTGATATACAGATTTCTTATCATATTTGTAATCATTGTGATGACTGGCTTTTTTCTTGTGGAAAAAATGAATATTTGCATCCTTTAAGCTTTTTCCTATCTAGTAAATAACCTGAAAAGGGGAAAGAAAATCCATCATTTGGTGTCAAAGTTGACCATTCTCTGTGTTTGAGCTTACAACAGGAGGACGCTGGGCAGTATCACTTCTTTCTGGGGGGGTTGGGGAAACACTGGCCTATTGGACATCACGTATAGACATCCACAGGTAGGAGGGAGGGGTGAAGTAGAGATTGTACAGATTTGTGCACAGTGACTTCAAACAGAATCCACTGCTCTGGATGTTGCTATTTACCTGTGCATGTCCAGCAGGGCTGTATGCGGCGTATGGTTGAACCACCTCAGGGTCCTCTTGGTCTGGACCATAAGGCTTCTCTTTTTCTCTGGCCGTGTACAGCACAGCCATGGATGGGTTCACTGAAACAAACATCTCATGGTTACGGAGCCTCTCATCCTAAACAGTTGAAACTCATGGGGACACTGGAGGAATGAAGCTAAGGCAGTGTTAGAGATGAGGAAAATGAAGTTCACTCTCAGACCAACCGTGTTTTTTCAGTTTAGTTCTTTGGGAATAGCACTTTATTATTACTCTGACGTTTCTAAACAAAATGTTCCCAGCTATAGTTTTGCTTTTTATGATTCTTGATGGGAAACGGGAACTACATTTATTCTAAGAGTAGTTTGGGAAATAGCGGACTTTTGGCTTCCGTGGAATAATTTATGACGCATCCAAACGTTACAGATCATTACAAATCAGCTGCACTGGGCTTCAGTATGTCATACAGCACTACTGTCATGCCTACTAAAAGTACACACCCTGGCTTTCCATCTCACTGTGTAATATTTATTTGTGCCAGTCTGTGATAACATTGCGCCAGACCTCTCAACTGTTAATCATCCTTTTTCTCTGAGCTTCTTTTAACTGTGGTGATTTGCAGGCATAAAAATGTTCACAATGGTGACCTCTGACATGAAATAATATTTTTTTTATTATCCCTTTTCAGGCTATTTTACTTGAGTAATTACTGGAAAAAGCCTGGAGGCTGCAAATACTCACAAGGAGACACGAAGGTTGAGAACAACTGACCTACAATATTCTAGAGATTGCTGCATGAGGTGTGTAGCTACACAAAGCAAGTCAACAGGTTGACTCACCTACAGTGACCTTGTTGGGTTTTTGGGGGTTAGGGAAGGAAAGGTAGACCATGTACTCCTCTCTCCAGGCCTGGTCCAGACCAGTATCTGGGTCCTGCCATCTCTTCAGCATGTACTGCACTGTCTTCTCGTCTCCAGCTGTGGTGGCCATGTGGGGCACTTTGGTCAGCTCCCTGTGGACGAACATAGGGATGAAGAAAGCTCCAATCCAATAATTAAACACTGTGCGCTCGCTTTTGTACTCTCTAAAAACTAAAAGGGCTTTGAGGAACCTTGAGGAATCCCAGAAGGTTCCTCAAAGACATTCACATGGTGATTCTTCAAGGAACCTTTAGGAATATGTTTTTTAGTGAAAAACCCCAAGGTGCTTATTGTCTCCCTTTGGATCTTAAGTATACAGCAAGTCTCTATCAATCATCACATGGTTACTTCTACTAAGATACCTCCACACTATAAGACACTGAATCAAAAATCAAATGAATCAATGAATGAGTGAACTTCTGAGGAAGGATTATGTTAGCCTTACTAGAGGTTTTGAGTCATCAGATGTGATCAACCGTTAGCTCACCGTAGGTTCTCCTGGATCTGCAAGTTGTCCACCTCAGCCAGGAACTTCTCGATGAGGCTCTCGTCCACGTCCCGCGCCACGTCCTCCACCCAGGCTGGCGCCGAGCTGCCAGTCTTGATGCCATAGTGCCCGAGGAGGATACCCACGGTCAGCATGGCAGCACCGCACAGAACTCCAAGCAGCACCTTCTTTAGCATTCTCCTCCCGAGGGTTAGGTCTTTGACAAGATACCCAGATCAACAACCAGTGGTCTTCTGTTGGAGCTCACTCTTGCACCTGAGACTTTTCTCTGACAGTGATCTTTCCCAAATGGTCAGTCTTGTGTTGTGCGTTTGAAGTAATCAGAGCTTATGTATGAAAAAATGTTGTTTCTCCATCTGATTTGATTGTCCCAAATGATCTGTGCACCACTGGCGCACCCTGAGTCATCCCCAATAAGAAACAGACAGACTCACTGTAAAGTTTACTCATTAATGTTTTGCAGATGGGATGGACTTTATCCCTTTATGTGCACGAGTGTGTATGTCTACATACAAGACTACCAGGTGTCACCACTTTTATTTGCCTTAGTGCTTGAGCCCCTGGCAGAGGTAGTGCACCCAATGAAATATTGCAGGGGTCATTCTAAATGTTTTGTGGATAATATTTCACTTTTATCTCAAACTCTGAAATTTCTATTCCCTCTCTTTTATTATTATTATTTTTTAAGAGTCAGTGTGTTCTCTGGTCACAAGATGCCATGTCATGTCTTATGTTCTGTTTTTTTGCACCTTGGTCCTCTGAGGCTGAAATGACAATAAATTCAACTTGACTTGACTTGACTTGACTTGAAATGGGGACATGGAGTGATTCCCATTGTAAATGGTCAAATAAATGTGTCTTGCTACCAAGGTATTACTACTTAGAGAAGTTTACAAATATTGTATGATAGCAATTTTGGGTGTGAATCACCCATAAGGGACCTTGGGCCAAAAATGTAGGAGGTGGGGCTTTATATATTGTATAGTATTACTTTTGCAATAACCACTGGTGTTGGACAGATGAAAATGAATGAATAGAAATTGAAAAAAGCAACATTAAACCTTAGTAAATTCTGTAACTAAAAATAGCTGCCATCATTAAGATATTGGCTATAATAAAGAGACGGTCTTTGCTATAACCGAACTAATGGCACACTCTAGTGGTAACTGTTATATAGACCGGAAGTCTTCTTATTACTAGTCTTCAGAAGTGTTATTTGTACTCATGCTGCCTGGACACTAGTGCGTATGAGCAGACATTAAAAGACGTGAGGAAATGAAAGCATCTTATCCACAACTAGTAGTTATGTCACCATTTATTGGCGCTATTTTTTGACCTCAAATGGCGTTTCCTCTGGTTTCTCCCAGCATGCATTCGTCCTCCTTCGTCTGTTACATTTTCACTTTCACTCTTGCACTTAATTTCGGTTGAAACAGGCAGGCTCACGAGGACACGGTGAGTAGAAATATATGTAGATTTACGTGCTAACTTGTGTTAAGGTTGGAAAATAATAGATAATATTACTGTATGTCTTAGTTTTGGTTAAAGGCACGCTTTCACGCTTTTATCCAGCGATTGTTGACATGAATGAATAGGACTTTGAGGGAAATCGAAACTAGTGTTCTCCCATATGTCTGTTGTGTTATAACCGGTGTGTATTCGTCCTTGTCTATGAGCCCATGGGCTTGATTAGCTTATTAACTTTGGATCTGTGCAATAACTCGATTATGCAACTGAGTTTTGCACCAAATGATATCCAGCATTTAGAAACGTCACAGCACAAGTCAAAGGACGGTAACTTCCGCAGGTGACTTCTACAGGATGGATCCTCTATTGGGCAATGTTTTTATTATCTTTATTTTATTTTATTTTATTGGAAAATGGAATGTGGAATACAACTCTTCAGTTTTAATATTTTTTTCATTAATTTGCACCCTCTGACAGGTGAGAAGTTCCTTGTGCCCTGTTGCCACCATGTTAGCAGTTCCTGTCCTCCTGCTGCTGCTCGTACCCTATTGTCCCTCTTTAGGGGCTCAGCTACCAGAGCGTGGCCAAGCCAGGGAACGGCCGATAGCCACCAGCGGCCAGCCATTCCCCTGGGACCAGATGAGGCTTCCCAAATCCGTCTCTCCCCTTCACTACGACCTCTCCATTCACCCCAACTTGACCACCCTCAGCTTCACCGGTGTTGTTCGTATTGACCTGGAGGTGCACGAAGACACAAGCACAGTCGTTCTCCACGCCAAGCAAATGCAGATATCCAAAGTGCTGCTCTTGGCACCAGAAGGTGCGAGACCTCTCGAGTTTTTGGAGTATCCTCCTTTCCACCAGCTCGCCCTGCTGTCCGACACGGTGCTGGCCAAAGGTAGGAGGTATGAAGTTCAGCTGGAGTTCGCTGCCAACTTGTCTGAAAGCTTCCATGGTTTCTACAAGAGCAGCTACCGCACCAGCAGTGGGGAGGTCCGGTAAGACTTTCAATAACTTCTCTCTGACTCACTGCAGTTAAAGGTGCTACTTATTAGCATTTTAATGTCAATAAATCTTTACCACATTCATTTAGAATCATTAGTATCAATTCTGTAAACAAACGAGACCATTGCCAAGAAGGTTGGCAGCTGCTACTGGCCTCTAACTTGAATTTTACATTGAATTTAACATTTCACAGGAAATGATTTTAATTTTGACCAGCACTGACAGTATTATGCGTGCGATAGTGGCTGTCAGTTCTCTCGACCATCGTCTCATTTGTTTACGGTAATTATACCAAGGTATCAATCAATTTCACAATTATATATTGATGTTTAAAAATCCTACAGGTAGACCTTTAATTCACTTTCTTTTTAGTGTTCTTCCAGCATGTTATCTCAAATAATACTCTAACTTTAATACATTTTCAGGGTTCTGGCGTCCACCCAGTTTGAGGCGACCAGTGCTCGGGCAGCCTTCCCCTGTTTCGATGAGCCCGCCTTCAAAGCCAACTTCACCATACAGATTGTCCGGGAGGCACGCCACATAGCCACATCCAATATGCCCAAGGTACACATGAATCAGGGGATGTCAAACCCAAGATTACTTCTTCAAGTACAGACATAGTCGTTATAGTAGTGCAAATTTTACTGCACGCTTGCTGAACTGCTGCACTTTGGCTCGATCCCTAAGATTAATTGTTAAAATGGGAATTAATTGGAAAAATCAAGCTCTCATTTCAGTCGTTATGTGGAATGGTCTGATAACTACTTGATTGAGAGACTTAAAAGTTTTCTTTTTCAATACAGTAATTTGATTACACTGTATAACATTCAAGCAAGATGTATCTGCAGTACTAATACTTAGCTGCAGGATAAATGCATGACCTCTGTATTTCCCAGTGCATTTCACAGCTGTGCTTTCAGTTTGTTAAACTACTTCGTTAGTACTAACAACTCTAACCTCCAACATACTCATCCACTTCACCCATTTCTCCTCTCTGATCTACCCCTTTAATCCACCCCACCACTACACCCTTCTGTTTCCAAGGTGAAAACAGTGGAGTTGCCAGGCGGTTTGCTTGAGGACTACTTCGACACCAGTGTGAGGATGAGCACTTACCTGGTGGCCTTCATCATATCCGACTTCCTGTCTGTGAGCAGGACCACCCAACACGGTATCAAGGTGAGGAGGAATAGAAATTGCTAAATACATTGAATGTCATGGTTATCATACATACAGGGTAGTCATACATCGGGTAGTTTCAGCTGTTGGTTTGGTCATGAAGAGTTTTCTGTATTGAGGGCTGTATTCATTCGTTACCTGAAAGAAGAGTGAGCTGACCTCCGTGTTCTCGCCCATCAGATTTCAGTCTACGCTGTACCGGAGAAGATTGACCAGACAGCCTTTGCACTGGATGCTGCCGTCAAGCTGCTGGACTTCTACGATGACTACTTTGACATCCCTTACCCGCTACCCAAGCAGGGTCAGAGGAAACAGAACATGTGTTATTACCATACAAATGTATACTTTGATGAAGTCGCACTTTTTAGTGTCTTTGGGAAAATGAAAAGGTTTGTCTCTCTATTCTGCTGTTGCAGTTTACATTTATTTAGTATATGTATTATGTATTCCCGACAGACCTGGCTGCGATCCCTGACTTCCAGTCAGGCGCTATGGAGAACTGGGGGACTGACCACCTACCGAGAGTCAGGCCTCCTCTTCGACCCCAACAAGTCCTCAGCTTCAGACAAACTGGGTATCACCATGGTCATCGCCCACGAGCTCGCCCACCAGGTAACTGGCCTGCATCTGTTTTGTCTGTCAGGGAGCGTGTCGCCCTGACACAGTGATCCTCAGATTCCCAGTGAAACAGATACATCTTTTTATTTTTATTTTTTGCTATGTTCTATGGCTACGAAACTACTATGTCTTAACAGGACAGTGATTCTCAGATTCCCAGTGAAACAGATACATCTAATACAGAAATATACAGTTGTGTCTAATATTTGCTATAGTTCTATATAAAATTAGATGACATTATGCTTTGCAGTAAAATAACGTTGCAGTAAAATAAAGCCTGTACACTTTTTATACATATTTTGATGTAGCTGATCAAAAGCGTTGGGAACTACTGTCTCCTGCTACGTTCTATGGCTAGGAGTCTGCTGTGTCTGAAGGTGTACAGTACAACTTAACAGGACAGTTCTTTTGATAGCTTCGGCTGCTTTCCGTCCTTGCATGTTGAAGCTGTTCTTACGTGTTCTCCTTCCTGTCCAGTGGTTTGGGAACCTGGTGACCATGGAGTGGTGGAATGACCTGTGGCTCAACGAGGGTTTTGCCAAGTTCATGGAGTTTATCTCTGTTGACATCACCTACCCAGAGCTGCACGTGGTGAGAGCTTAGCACAGGGAACTGCCTCTACAGATTTTTTTGAGACTTCAAAATACTTGGTGTGGTTGAACTCATTCAGTCGTCTGTACGAGACAAATAACCTTTACAACTCTCTCTTTCCATCTCCTCCCCCTCCCCGTTTTCTTCCCCTCTCTCTCTCTCTGTCTCTTTCTATCTTCCTCTCTCTTTCTCTCAGGATGACTTCTTCTTGGGAAAGTGTTTTGAGGCCATGGAGGTGGACTCGCTTAGCTCCTCCCACCCAGTCTCCACCCCCGTAGAAACCCCCGCCCAGATCCAGGAGATGTTCGACGACGTCTCATACGACAAGGTCTGCCTCTCCTCCATTCACCCGTCTCCATGACAACAATCAGAGGTCACCCCACCCCCCACCCTCCATCCATCTGAAGCAGTTTATATTGTACAGAAGTCCCATTTTTCACTGCATGCTTGCTACTGCTACATTTTGGAAGTTACAAGGAATAGTCTGTTAGCTTGTCAGTTGAGAGACTGTATACTTTTGTGTTACAATATACACATTTTATTCTATTGTGTAACATTCAGAGAGAACTGTCTGCAGTACTAATGCAGGGTAGCTGTAGGATGAATGCACGAAGGAGGACTGATTTAGCTTAGTAGCACAAATTTGAAAAATGCTACAAAAAGAGAGAAGAAATGCAATTTTGCAGTTGAGACAAAATAAAATATAAAAGATGCTTGTTCTGTACTTTTATTTTTAGGGGGCATGTATTCTGAATATGCTGCGAGACTTCCTGACCCCAGAAGCCTTCGAGATCGGCATCATCCGATACCTGAAGCGCTACAGCTACCAGAATACTGTCAACAGCCACCTCTGGGATAGCCTGACTAATGTGAGTGGTGTGTGTGTGTGTGTGTGTGTGTGTGTGTGTGTGTGTGTGTGTGTGTGTGTGTGTGTGTGTGTGTGTGTGTGTGTGTGTGTGTGTGTGTGTGTGTGTGTGTGTGTGTGTGTGTGTGTGTGTGTGTGTGTGTGTAATAATAAAATAACAGTCCATTTTAACAGGGAAGTAGCTCAGAGGTTGAAGCATGCTTTTGACTGAAAAAACGAAAAAATCTGGGCGGCTAAATTGAATGCTCTCTCCTCCCTCCACACCTGCTGTTGATGTGCCTTGAGTGAGGCAGACCCCTAATTCCTCAGTGGCTAACAGTAGAAGAGTATGGGTGTGTGACTCGGTGTGAAACCTCTTTGTGTCTCCACACCAGATCTGCCACTCAGATGATCTGGACGAGGGCCGAATGAAACGGAACGACTTCTGCACCAAGAGCAAGCTCCAGTCTGGAGCCTCGGTAAGTGTTCGTGTTTATACGCTGAATGGTTTCAACCAAGCCGTCTGATTGGGCGAAGACTGAAGACTGGTTCCTGCCTGGCTGCAGATGCACAGCTAGCCACGGTTTATCAAAATGGAATAGCAATGCTAACCTTTGTGGTTACCAGGGACCTAGCAAGAGTCATCACTCTTGTGTTGTCTGTTCTTTTTATTCTTATATATGTATACTACTTTTAAGAAAACCTTTCAGACGGCACGCATGCAACTGTATATAAGCCATAATACCCAAGAGTTGCACATCACCGTTGTACCCATAGATACCCATAGATACCCATAGATACCCATAGATACCCATAGATACCCATGCTCAGAGTCAAGAATGCTCTCTCTGGTATTACTGATATTGTCATTGTCAAAGCATTCAGTAGTGATCTCATATCAACCCATTATTAAGACAAGTGACTGACTTAAGTATATGTTCTGTATTTCCTTTAAATATCCTTTTGTCTATGCCACATTTGTGACAGCCTTAGCAGGTTTATGTGATTACTGAATGTATCCTAATGTGTGTGTGTGTGTGTGTGGGCGTGTAGAAATGGTACTCTGGTGATGAGCTGGACGTCAGGGCCATCATGGACACCTGGACACTGCAGGAGGGCTTCCCGCTGGTCACCGTAGAGGTCAGAGGTCGCGAGGTCAGGCTCAGTCAGGAGCGTTACCTGAAGACAGACGACCCCTCCCTCACTGAAGGGTAAGACGTCGGATTGAGAGCTCTCCGACAGACAGTTTGACATAATAGTCGTTTTCCATCAGTTTACAAGTAGTGGCAATACAGTGGCAGCCATTAGTACTGCAGGGACTAATGGCTGGACTAACTCTCAACCAACTAGTTACCAGACAACTTGTAACTTCCAACTTCTAAAACAGAGAAACGCTTGATTTTTTCCAAACAGTTCCTCTTGGCGATGAAGTAGAACAGCAGCAGTAGTTCAGCAAGCATGCAGGGGAAAGTGACTTCTGCAGTAGCTACATCTCTGTACGGCTGTAGCATTGGGTTTTGACTTCCTGTAATAATCATTATGTGTTGGTAGATTCCTGTGGCAGATCCCACTGACCTACAAGACCAGTGCCTCGAGCACGATCCATCGCTTCCTGCTCAAGACCAAGACTGGTGAGCATGATGCTGAACTTGATTTGGCTGGTTTTTGGATTGCAGTTTTTTCACTCTTTAGCAAATCATGAAATCAGTTGAATTCTATTTAAAGTGATGTTTCAGTTCAATGTCCCACCCATAACCTCTCCAAATCTATACACTCTCTGCGATACATGCAATACACAGCATATATAGTTATTCAGCGAGGAGATCTAAAACATGATGACCTCTTGCCCTTCATCCTACCTGTAGATTTTCTATACCTGATGGTCCAATCAACCAGCAGATGTAGGGGTCGGGATAAGGTTGGGTGAGATTATCACACATTTATTTGTTATTTATTTAATCCTCCCCTTCTTCCTGTAGATGTCCTGTACCTGCCAGAGGAGGTGGACTGGGTGATGTTCAATGTGAACATGAGCGGCTACTACATGGTCCACTATGAGGGCCAGGGATGGAGCTCCCTTATCAGACTGCTTCAGCACAACCACACAGCCCTCAGCAGCAACGACCGCGCCAGCCTCATCAACAACGTCTTCCAGCTTGTCAGGTCTGTCGCCTGCCAACGCCTTACAGTGGTAGCAGTACAGGAAGTCTTTATCCTGGATTATACAACGAGTAGTTTCAGCCAAGCAGTCTGATTGGTCAAAGATGGGTTTTCAATCATGTTGATAGTTCCCCAAAACTACAGGTTACTATGTCAACTCTTGTGGTAACCAGGGAGTGTGTTAGCAAAAGTTTTCTCTTGGGTTTTATTATGTACAGCGTGTGTACTACTTTGAAGAACAGTTTTCAGTCAGTTCACACGGTGGTAACCATTGTGTGAAGGTCACATTCGTCTTTAGGACCTTCTTTATTGTGATTATGGAAACTTTGGTGCTGCTGACAGTGCTAGCTTCATCACTGTAAAGAACGCCCTCTAGTGGATTGTTGCAAGTATCACAGTACTTGCATTTCTCTCAACCACCTCTTTACCAGACTGTTCCTTGTGACTTTTTTTCTAAATACTTACAGGTAACAGACTCAAATTACAGCAATAGTTCAGTAAGCATGCAAGTGTGGCTTCACAATGGCTAAGACATGATGTTACACGGATTTAGACTCAAACAGTGATATGTTAAATGCCTAGTTTGTGTGGTACACTGTGTTTTTGCATTGTGTATTTATAATTGCTTATAATAGTGGTTATAATGCACCTTTATTCAGGTAAGTTATTTCAATGGGATAACTGACTGTTTTCATTCCACTGTGTCCTGAAACTGGTTTGTGGATTTGGGAATTCAGTGTCCACTTTCGTGTTAGTGGCCAAATATTTTGAAATAATAACTTTCAGACAGACAGACAAACTGGCTGATAAAATTGACAAAACAAAACATTGTTTAACTGGCAGCTGGTGTTAATTTCAAGTGCTTCATGTGTTTTCCAGTATCGGGAAGGTGAAATTGGACACGGCTCTAGAGCTGTCCCTGTACCTGTCCAAGGAGACGGAAATCATGGCTGTGACCCAGGGTCTGGGGGAGCTGGTACCGCTCTACAAACTGATGGAGAAGAGAGACATGGTGGCTCTGGAGAACCAGATGAAGGTCAGTGAAGACTAAGAGCAAGCCTGTTGGTGGGCTTCAAGGGGTGGCGGTAGCCTAGAGGTTAGAGAAGTGGGCTTGTGAATGGATGGAAGTTGAATCCCAGACCAGCTCGGAAACAACAAGAGAAATGCTTTCTCCTTCCTTGACAACTACTATTGAGGTGTCCTCTAGTAAGGCACAACCCACCAGTGGGAGTTCAGCAAGTATGCAGTAAAATACAATGGCTACACCTATTAATCTGTCTTTCCCAGGGTTACATCGTGGAGCTGTTCCAGGGGTTGATTGACCGGCAGGAGTGGAGTGACTCTGGCTCAGTGTCTGAGAGAGTACTGAGAAGCTACCTGCTGCTGTTCGCCTGCGTCAGGAACCATCCTCCCTGTGTGGCCACTGCCACCCAGCTCTTTAACAAGTGGAGGGACTCTGACGGCAACATGAGGTTAGGTCTCGCCGCCCTTTACCATTACCAACCGATTTTTCTTTATCTGTTAGATTGTTGGCTTCCCAAAAATCCCACCTCTGTACATGTATGGACAAAATAAAGACCACTTCTATCAGAATTTATGAAGGCATTGCAGAAGATCAAACATTGTGGTCTGTAACTTTCCCTGTTTTTCACAGCCTCCCCACTGACGTCAGCCTGGCTGTGTTCACTATGGGAGCCCGAACACCAGAGGGGTGGGACTTCCTGTTTGAAAAATACCGCAATTCGCTGCAGATGTCTGTCAAGAGCCGTATAAAGTCTGCTCTGTCCATCAGCCCACTGCAGCATAAACTCAAGTGGTGGGTTAGTATGTGCATGAGGGAAAGTTCACACAGTATATACACTCAGAGTGGATTTCTCTTCATCACCCCTTTCCTCTTGCTTCCTTTGCACTCTTTCTTACCATGTTCCTCTGTCTTTTTCCACCCCTCTCTCTTTAGGATGATGGAGCAGAGCCTGCATGGTGAGGTGATGAAGACTCAGGACCTTCCTCATGTGGTTATATCTATCAGCAGGAACCCTCGTGGCTACAAGCTAGCCTGGGACTTCCTCCAGGCCAACTGGCATGCCCTGGTCAAGAAGTAAGTCTTTGCTCTCAGCCCATCTCACATTTAGAGGGTTAACTGACTCGTTCAAAGGCACCTTGACTGTAGTAGTTCAAGAAGGGTAGAGCATTGTTTCTGTTGGATTTTCCTAACTGGTCCAGAATTTGACCTTTCAGTTACGATCCTGCTTCTCTAACAACTACCCTCCCCATCTTTCTGATTGATAAATGTTCAAGAAGCACTTCTCTAGGTATCACGCTGAATCAGAGCTCTTTGGCTATCAGGGAACAAAATGTGATGATGGGCATTTCAAGAGAATAGATATTTGCACTGCACATCCGAATTTCAGTATTTTCACTCTCAACTGTTTTGCTTGCCTGTTCTGCCACACCTACATAAAGAACTTATTAGCGTTCCTCACTAGACAAAACAGCCCTGAAAGGTTCTTGAAGAGGTTCCCCTATGAAAGGCCTTTTCCTTTTGTACAAGGATGGTGATGTTGCCAGAGGTGTTTGTGCTTTAAAATGTGTTTGTGTGTTGTGATCCCATAGGTTTGACCTGGGCTCACACTCCATAGCAGGCATGGTGACTGGGGTGACCAACCAGTACTCTACCAGGGAGATGCTGGATGAGGTGAGCACTTGAAGCTTGTGTGTCCACTGGGGTCCTCCCTTTCCTGCTTTTCAATGGAAAGGATAAGCTGTTGCATGTTCCTGACAGTCCTGAGAATTTACCAGATTAACGTGCATTATTGTTCTCATGTCAAATGTAAGATTCATTTTCAAGTCTACCTACTCTTATGTGTGCTCAGGTACAAAGCTTCTTCAGCTCCCTGACTGAGGAGACGGGCTCAGAGATGAGGTGCATCCAGCAGACCTACGAGACCATTGAGGACAACATCCGCTGGATGGACGCCCACCTCCCTCTGCTCCAGGCCTGGCTAGACAGACACAGTTCCAGACCCAGTCCACAAACACAGGCACATGAGGATTTATAGATCCAAGAGACAGAGAGCAGGGTGGAGACCGCACTCTAAAAACTGGAGTTCAAGGAGTTCAGGAGTTCAATAAGCACTGTGGGGTTCCTCACTGTAAAAATAGCCCTACAGAGTGCCTTGAAGAAACCCCTTATATTAGGCTACGTCCACACTAAGCCGTATAAATTTGAAAAGCTCGCCGACCACACTAGACCACCAAAAACGGATACTTCCTTCCTTGGGCATGCGCATGACAAGATGATCAAGTGACAGTAAAACGTCATAGTTCTTCGGAAGTCGCCGTCCACTCTACAACAGGAAGGTGTAATGTGGACAGGAGGCCAAAACAGAGAGATAAATATGCCTTTTCAAATTTAAACGTCTTAGTGTGGACGTAGCCTTAGTGGTTCATGGAAGTACCATCAGGGTTCATGAACCCTTTATGAATGAGTCAACCTTCTTGGGTTCCCTTATGGTTGCAATCTAAAGAACCCATGAAGGTTCCTTGAAGCCGTTTTACTTGCTAGAGTGTAGTTTCACAGTCTTGGAAAGTGCTTTGTCACGGTTTGGGGGGGGGGGGGGATTAGGCCTGGTCAGGAATTATTCAAAGGCTTTGATCCAGTTCACTTAAGCCTGTCATTGTTTTTGATGCTTTCGTCTAGAGGGTACTACTGTTTAAGTTGGGTTGCATCAACAAGGATGAACTTTTAAACTGGATTACGTCATGGTTCATGACTACGCAAGATTCATTTTAAGCCATCTTTTCTCTCTGTCACTCCTGCTAATCCATTAAAGGCTTCTGCCAGTCAAAGCATTGGCCTTTTATGGATGGTGTCTGTTTTCTGGTCCTCCAAAACTAAACCAAAATGCTCCATTAATTCAACCACAAGATTTTTCTAACAAAAGAGAAATTTAAGGCTTCTCTGCTAAGTCATAAGAGCTTTTGGTGAAGCTGATGTTATTAATCTCTGCCCTTATTAATCTAACAGGGCGGTGGCTGTGTGGGGCAACAGTGTAACATTTGTTTAGAAGATAAAACAATAAAGTAATCATGTTTAATTAAAATTTGAGAGCACACAAATAGCCTGGGACTATTTTTCTTATTGACAAAATGCTAATCTTTGTTTGTTCTGGTAACTAGCCTATTTGGTTTAATAATGGTTTAATAATTTATATTTAGCTTAAATCATTAACCTTAGATTTACTAAGCAAGGGTTCAATTTAAATTGAATTAAATTGCAGCACAGCTCCAGTTTACCTACTTTAAACCTCTGATTCATTTCAGATTAAATGAAACCATGTTGGTGCAACCTAGGCTTAGTTCATACCATATTCCAAGGGGAGGTGTTAACCCTGATTGTGTAAAGTGTTTGTGTAACTGATTTAAAAGAAAGATACAAAAAGAAAACAAGTTGATGTTCTGCTGTATTTTACCCTCCACATACGCCTCAATCTTAGAAGCTCTTTTTCTTGCTGTTTGTGTGTTTGACATGAATTTGTGAAGACAAGTGCAGTGGCCATTGTAGAAGTCCCCCTTCATGCATTTATTCTTCATCCATCCTGCATCAGTACTGCAGATGTTGCTCTCTTGAATGTTAGAATTAGAAACAAACAGTCACCAGACCATTCCTTCTAACTTATGACAGATAAACAGAGGGCAAAACTTGTATTTTCTTCAAACGTTCAAACAATTCCTCTTGGGGATGAAGCCAGATTGCAGTGAAAAGTGGGAAATTCTACAATGGCTAACTCTGAATTAATTCTGAAAAACACCAAGGCAGAGAAAACCTCTATTGCACTTGTTAAATGTCTTGATGTTTTGTTTTTAATTGAAGGAGGCACTGCCGACCCTTTTAAATGGTTGTATTTTTATTTTGTGATTTTATTTTATGCTGTTTGTTTGACTTGCTGATGCTCATTTTTTGTGTGAATAGGATGAATATGAATTCTGAAACCAGTGGTCCTTGGTAACTTACTTTATTGGAATGTTTCATCAATACCAAATGAATAGCTTTGAGAAGTGCAACATAGATAAAGTGTTGTTGATTTATTTAAGACGTTTCGTCATTGGTAGTAATGTATGCTGTTTTCATGCTACTATAACATCCCTCTGGGACAGGATTCCTCAAATTTCTACTTTTTGAATAAAATGCTCGTTATCTCTAGAACCATTTCATTTGCATTTATTTGCACACCAACGTTTCAGCTTCGTTACTTTAAGGGAGGAATTTACTGGTTAAACTTGGCTTGTGTGCCACTGGAAGTTATATGGTTGTAACCCTTGTTCTTTCTCCCTAATCTGATCGACAGGTGCTCATTTGGTTTGTGTGTCATTCTGATTTCATCACTTACACACACCCACTTTATAAAAACGCTCTTTTAGCAGTTGGCAGAACTAGAAAGTACCTTCTCTTCCCGAGTATTTGTACCACCAGACTACACTGATTCGCCCCAAAATGGCAGCACACCAGTGGAAAACCAGTGAATTGGTGAAGTCTCCTGCCTGAATTTGAAACAACATTAATTGAGACAAGGAAACAACAATCCAAATATGATCAAATTAAAATGTTATAGCTGTATTGTAAAAATTAAAACCAAAACTGACCATCTGAGGTGTAGGAGGCCACAGTGTGATGTCCGTGATGACTGTTGATGTGAACTTGAAGCTTTCAGCACTCGACTTCAGCTATATTACTGTGAATGAGGGTGCCCTATAGTCCACTATTACTTTTTTACCAAACTTTTATTGTTGTTTCAGGGTGTTTCTAATTTAATTTAATTTTAAATTTTTGGTGCACTGTATTTCTTCCACTGCTTTTGTTTCCATGGTGATCGGTTGATACCTGCTGCGGAACGGTAGCTGTTACTTTAAGGCTTGTAATGCGGCCATAAAGTCTTCCCCATGGACCTTTAGCACATCCTGATAAAACACACCCTCCAACTGATAACACTCACACGCACACTCTCACACACACACACACACACACACACACAAACACACACACACAAAAGTACATGCATATATTCATACACACAAGCCCCAAGTCAAGTTTATTGACTTGTGACTGTGTGTATTTAACCCTATAGACTAAATACACATGCAAGTACATCTTAATATAACCACATTTTAATTGAAACACACACACACACACACACACACACACACAATTCAAACGCGCATAGACACACACATGAGCCCATGTGCCCATACACATGAACTACACACTCACACCGCCCCCTTCACAGTGCACCCACAATAGAAAGTGTACTCTGCTCCTCTGTGTTTTCCCTCCCAGCCTACACCTGAAGAGAGCTGTCTTAGGGAAGGTAAGCCCCTTTGGTCTGTCTGGTTATGTTGGTCACCAGTATATTCTGCTCCCTCTTTATGGAACTCACTGAAAAATGATTTTGAACTGAACAAGCTGGTCTCTCTTGGTGAGTTTAAACTGATTCTGATGTATCCCAAGGACTCAATGAGGAGCTGACCATTACTGCTGCCTATTGAGCACTTATGGAGTGAATTTGAACTTTGCACTCACCCTTTGTGATTTCGCTTTCATAAATAGTGGTATATTGTTGCATCTTTTTGTTTGTGTTGATGTTGATTTGTGTCATTGGGATCCCCTTATCGAAACAATGTTAACATTGATAAGTGTAATATAATATATAAAGTACATTAAGAAGGGTAATAGTAGACCACCTCTTAAGTATTATTATTGTTACGGATCGACAGATACAGTCGAGATGACATAACACAAAGCATTATTGAGTTGTAGCCACATTACCCACTGTAGCTGGTAGGCAAAAACGTGTTTCCTGCCCTGATTATTTCACAATAGGCTATATAGCTAATGTTAGCTAGTTTTCAATATCTGATCAGGGCCACTTTGGTAGTGCGGGGTACTTTCAGTAACAGGGGATAAACCAGCAACCTTCAACCTGGCAGCCTCCTGACCAACCTAGCAACCAGCCGTGAACCTTCATCCTTCTTCACAGTTATATAAGTTGTATAATGTATGGTCTGCCTGGTATTCCATAGTGGTAGCCATTATAGTAGTTCTACTTCAAAGATTTACCCTGCATTAGTACTCCAGGCATTTCTTTCTTGAATGTTTTAGAGTAGACCCAAGTTACTACATATTAAGTTGTTAATTTCCCCATGAGTCACACGTGATATTCCAGACAACACTGACTGGATATTGAGCAACTTGAGGAAATGATGCATCACACTGCTGACCTGCTACAATTGCAGGTCAAACTAAGGTGAAACTACTGATTGGCCCAGTGGGGCATCATTTGTGGGGAAGATATATTTATTTGTTCTTGTTTGAAACTCTTGGCAGAGACACAGAGTTTGATCTGATCTGACCTCTCACCTGACTCATACGCTATCGCCTCATATTCATGTTGGTCAGCTGATACATTTACAAGCGTATGTGGAAAAACATTCAATCATCGGACCTTTGCGTAATACATAAGCCAGTGCAGGTAAAACTGCACGGCTGACCATGTGAGGTTACTGTAGGCCAGATGAGTAGGCTGTTATCTTGTGAAAGTAGGCCTTCTGTAGGCCTGTTATCTCCCCACCAGTAGAGACAGGCACAAAATAAAAAAAGGACAGGGTAGGGTGGGGGTGGGGCTCATGCCTCAGACCAGCCCACTTCCACAGGCCTATATGTTATGGTTCTACCCACCTTTACACACATACCATTACACCTGCATCCCCAGAGCCACACATCTGCTGAAAGTATCACTGATAGACTTCTTTGCCCAGGCATTTGGGACACTGTTGGGAATTATATATTTGGCCGAGGCAAGATTGTCTTGTCTCGCCTTTTGGTTGCCTTTAAGCAATTGGAAATGATCACAAGAGACATGGTGTTCACAGGTCTAGAGGAAGGTGAGACAGAACTACTTCCACTCAACTCATTTAACATGACGACAGACAGAGGCTGAGGGGGATGAAAGGATGTAAAATATCCCATGGATGAGTTTGTATAAAGGAACTGAATCTGCTTGGGGTTCTTCAGAGTATCCTCGTAGGCAGAGATGCTGTCGGATCTCTCTCCCTTTCAGCGCTGAACTGTATTAAATACTCGTTGAATCCTGAGACGTAGTTTGTTGCTGCTTTCTTCTTACGTTCATCACCACGACCAAGAAATAACTCCTAACAACACTATGCCTTCAGACTTCACACTTCTGAGAACAATTAGGCTTTGGGCTGATACTTACATGAACTAATGTTTGGCCAATATGCTGCATTTGGAATTAAAATTAAAATAGTCAGAGGGCTTTGACAATGGTTCCCTCTGTGAAAGTAACACAGACTTCCTTTTTACGCTCTAGAAAATTGATTAGACTTTTTAATCGATGATAAAAAAAGAAATGAAAGTGAACCAGATTGTTGTCTTGTCTGCTTCTCTTCCAGGTCTATACGGATTCAGGTTTCAGGTTTTTCACTGTGATCCTATTTTGATCCACCAAGAGTAATCTGCTCGGCTCTGATGATGTCCTTTTACTACATCCCTGCTCTAGAGTAAGACTCACTTCCTTTTATCTCTACGTTTCTTTGTCAATTCAATTCAATTCAATTCAATTCAATTCATTGGCATGGGTGGTAATATGAACAATTATCAACAAATAAGATAAATAATAAATTCCACCTCCTTTCCTTTCCTGTTCTCTTCCCCTCCTCCTCTCCAAGGATCTTCCTGGGCATCCTGGGCTTTGGTTTCCTCATCATGTTCTGCACGGCCTTCTGCAAGGTGTGCCACCGCATCAGGGAGGACCAGATGGAGAGGGAGGAGTGGAGGCGTGGCGAGGAGGGGCGGCCGCACTCGGTCTATTTCATCCCGTTTCCTGGCAGCGGCGACCACCAGAGGTCGACGCGATACAGCCAAGAGCTCCACATAACTCCACGATACAGCCAGGAGCTCCACATACCTCCACAGCACGCCTACAGCACGCCTGTGTACAGCCCCCCGCCATCCTATAACGAGGTGCGACACACAGCAAGAAACCGCCTGTTGAGTTGTATCACAGTATTCAGCAGGATACCTGACGTGGTAGCCTTGTCACTGTCCGAATGAATGTCCATGTCTCTCTCAGTGTGCGCTCTCGTGTCCTCCATGATGTGTTTGAAGTGCTGTGCAATTCTAAAGCAAAAGGATGTGAGGAGAAATGACGGATAAAGTTCCTGGAAGTTTACTTGCGAACTGATGGATGTATCAGAAAGTGACTTGGCCAACAAGAATGAATGGAAGCCCCAATATAACCACTTCCAAGCAACACAGTAGTTTATAGTACAGTCAATAGTATAGCAGTCTTTAGTCTATAGTGCAGAGCTAGTAAACCGAACAGCTGTGATCTGAAAATGTAAAGACGTTTCTCAGTGTTCACATTCTTGTCAAGTTCGTTCTCTTCAGGACAACTTGGGAAGTTTGTTCTCCACAAGGACACAAGTATCAACTTGGCTTTCATGGATTTGATATTCACCTACTGTATGAACCTGGAATGCTATAGCTTGAATCAAAATACTCTTTTGAGTGAAAAGATATAGCCAGCAAAACAAGTCTTCTTAACACTCTTTCTCTTTATGTGTGTCTTTCTGTTCATTTCAGCTGGGATGTAAGCCAGAGGATCTTCCCCCTGCCTACTCAGAATACACCAACGTTCCCATCCACCCCATAACACCCCCACATCAGACAGACATGGCACAACCGCAACCACACTCACAGCCATAGGACCGGCTGATCTGGGCTCCTGAAGAGGTTACGGACGCAGTCTTTTGATATAATTAGACCACTATATGGACTGGGATGAGCTGGTAATTGAAGTATTATGTACCAAATGGTTTAAATATTTGTTTTATCATTCATACATTTTTTTAAAAATGGGACATGCTGTATTCATGTCATATGGGAATATAAGTTGGAGTGATTTGACGGTTCAAACCAACAACTGGGAGGTGTTCACACTCACTGGAGGCCGTCAAGTGCCATGACTGAAATTTTCTGAGGACTTTGTTTGCACATGGCAATTATTCTCAGCCTTTTCACACATAACGTACTCACAGTTAGTGAGGGGTACAGTTGAGCTCAGGTTTTACAACAAGCCAATCACAAACTTCCAGCTAGGTGTGTCCTGCATTTTAAGATTTGTGATCTCAAAATGACTTATGAGATGAAAATTCTTCATTTTGTTAATTTGACATGATTAGATCATTCAACACACTTGCCTACAGGCATTTCCTTGTTGATGACATTGGTCATTATCAAACCCAAGTCAGTAGCACTACCTCAAAGCTAACATGAATGATATTTTTAAGTGAGAAGTGCCTATCTGTCTATTCTGTTGAATGCACTTATTGCAAGTCGCTTTGGATAAAAGCGTCTGCTAAATGACTGTAATGTAATGTAATGTAATGTAATGTAATGTATTGTGTTTCCCATATGACATGAATGCAGCGTAGAAATTACAAGTTGTTGAAGCAGCCACCTTGACCCACCTGCTCACACCTCCGATATCTGGAGCTGCACTGACCATTCACCTTTTTTTTTTAATGACTTAGTGACTTTAAATTAAGTGTGAATTTGGTAAAGACCAAACAATTGTTCAAATATATGGACAAAATATAAATACTCTATAGCGTAGCTGGTCTACACTATAGAGTCTACAGGTTTCCAAATAGAATAGGCCATTAAACATCTTTCATGCCACTCCAAAGAAAATAAAATAGTAATGTCAATAGTGACATTAATTATCACATTGGATGTGTTTGGGCCTTAAGAGAAGTCATGTATCTTGGGGGGAAAACACCTTGAGTCTCTCACATTTGCAGAGAGGAGTCAACGGTCATCTGATGGACGGATGTAATCACTTACATGGGACGAGCAGCTTCTGAAGGTTTCTGCACAACCTACCTAGTGGATTACCCAGAAACCCTTTAGTTTTACTTTTTTACTTTCAGCAAGAAGTCCTCCTTCATGCCTTGATCCTGCATCTATCTATCTTGGTTCTGCAGATATTCATTCTTGAATGTTATACAGCAGAACCACACTGTAACACAAAACTCCTTTTCTTGAAACTTGTAAGTTGTGAAAGCTAAAGTTAATTTTACCAAATAATTTCTCCGGTGCAGCTGAAGCTGGGACTTCTACAACGGCTACATTGATATAATCATGATCTTCTCCTGACTTTGGGTCATAGCCCAGCTCTAAAAAAAAAATGCTGACGTTATGGTGTAATCCAGTTGGCTCCACTGAGAATGACTCAGAAAAGTGACACTGTGGATTTTAAAATGTAATTTGACCCGTACGTCTGATCTCAGTTCAGACTTAATGACACATTGAAGTTTTATCAGGTTGGAGATGTAGATTGGACTTCCTTGTGTTCAGGGGTCAGAAATCACACAATTATGTTCATAGTTTGATGAATGTGTAACTTTTACTGTCAATGCAAGATTAATTGTTCTTGATAAATTATTTACAGACAGACGGTTTTCATATGCCAGCTAGTCTGTCTCAATCTTCAAAATGTCTGTTTTTCTTTATTTGTGTGTGTGTGTGTGTGTGTGTGTGTGTGTGTGTGTGTGTGTGTGTGTGAAACGTGGGGGAGCGGAGAGGAACAATAGAGGTTCTAATACACATCCTTACAGAAAAACATGTCTCAGAGAGTGTGAGCAGATTGTGAACACACCTCAGTAGGTGTAACTCATCACTGGGGGGGGGGGGGGGTCTGGGGAAGTAGAACCAGGATGTACCAGGATGGATGGCATATTTACATATATTCAAGTAATAAGTTAGAAGTATGAGGACTGAGAAGAGTGTTGGAGTTAAAGTTGACTGCAGAACGGTGAGAGTCTGGGGGGTAGAGTTAGGGACCGAAGGCCACAATGCACAAATTAGAAGAACCGTTTCCTCTCAAGTCATTTTCCCTTACAATGCAGAAACAGATGGGAACCAGCTGTTCCCAGCTAGGGAAGACAATGTGACCAAGTTACGTATGTCTGTTTCAGGCTTCTCACACCAGAGACCAGCGAGCCAAAACTGATGTGGTTTACTCTCCATTTGTTACACGTTACACTGTCCTCCCTCTCTCTCTCTCTCTCTCTCTCTCTCTTTTTTTTCCCCTCTACAATGCACTATGCACTTTTTTGGCATGACAAAGATATATTTGTATTACCATAGCATTGAGAAATACAATTACATCTAATCATAAAAATAACAAATGGGAATATACAGTATATGTAAGACGCATATATATATATATATATATATACACCGTATATACATACATACATACACACATATTTAGAGATAATAATAATGAAATAAAGTAAAGTGCTGAACAACAGGAACACTTATGATATCATTATGATAGGGGTGTTATAATGCAAAGTTAACACTAGGGGGGGTGCAAGTCTTTAGAGAGAGAGTGTACAAGCCCAGAGTGGAGCACATAGTATTTTTCACTCTCATTTTTGGTACACGGTAGTCCATTTTGTCAGAGCTTTTTAAAAACTTTTTACCCATTTGATTGATTTGCTGAGTGTGTGTGCTCTTTCTAAGCAGTCGGTGATTGACAAACCCCAGCAGCTGGAGGATATGTGCCTTGCCTCGCTCAAGATGACAGCAATTGTTTCTCATCGGGTCTGGGATTTCCATATTGTGTTATCCAGGCAGTTGAAATGATTTCAATAGTTTGGCACATGTTACCCAGGCCAACAGGTCCCGTCAGTTGAATTGAATCTGCGCCAAACGTGCATCAGTATTTGCACTGTGTAAAAGGTTATCGGTAGGAAAATCTGATTGAGGAAGTTCTAAAAGTTATTGAGAGTAAGTAAGATTTTGGTGTCGCCATTCGAGAAGTTCCACTTTTTACTGCCTGACCTCCTCAGTCAGGGCATTGAAACGCCTGGGGGCCCTGACGGCGAGCGCCCGGTCTTCACTCGTTTATGTTTTCGGCTAAATTGTGAATACGTATCTGCCCATCTGTCTTAACAAGCCGCGGTGACCACGTTGAGTCTGTTTCAGCTGAAGTCTGGCAGCTCGGACCAATTACCTCTCAAATCAAAAACTCCTGCTGTGGTTTACTTTACTGTCACACTGCGTCCTTTGTCTCTCATTGTCTTTCTCTGTCTCCCTTTCCCTCCGTCTGCCTGCTCTCCCTTTTCCCCCTCTCTCCTTCCTGTTTTTTCACACACACACACCTCCACATTGGAAACACACACACACACACACACTCTTTCCACTTCTACCGTTCTCATTTTGTCACTCTCTCTCTCTACCCCCTCACCTCCCACTCCCCTCTACAACCATCCTCCTTCTAGACCCTTCTCCCCCCCCCCCCCCCCCCACCTCCCACCCCTCTCTGGCCTAACCAGCTACATGTGTTGCAACACATTTTCATTCTCAGGCCAAAGAAGCAAATGACAAAGCAGTATTCTTTCGCACGGTGACGTATTACCTCTTCACTTTGACGTCGTTGCTGAGGTCAATTACAATTACTACTACCAATTACATGCACCTTTAAACGAGCGATTGATTGAATAAATACTTTATTAACCCTGTAAAGGAAAATATTTTTAAATGATTCAGCAAATATTCTTGCCAATATGAGATCAGTCTAAACTGGGCATAACATTTTTTTTTTTAAATCTTTGGATACTAATTGATCCAGAAACATGCAGGGTCCTGGTTTAATCTTCAGTCCCAACCCCAGCGTTTGAACACAGTTGATCTGGAAGAGGAATGTGGG